>OMMV01228904.1:0-10765 GCA_900302635.1 Chatrabus melanurus | reverse complement strand
GGACTTCATCACTGCCTCCTGGTTCTTTGTTGAACTGAAGAAACAGAAGCACGTTGTCAATGTTTTAATAGATCAAGAAGAACAATAGAAAGATTTGATCATTTTGGCAGCAACAAGCTGGATAACACAGAGCATAACTGTTGTGTCCTGTCATTTGTCCTGTGCCCTCTGTGTTCACTGTTTAGGTTTTGATCACCTGATATTATTTTATGCTTTCTCCAGTCCTGAGTTCTCCTCTAGTTTTTCTCAGTTGTTTTTGCATTAGTTATTTTTCAGTTTCCCTCTTGTTGTTTTGTCTTGAGATTTTGGTCTGCACTCAGTTTGTTGTTCACTATGTCTGACACATGTCTCTGTGCTCTTGTGGGTGTGTCTCTCACTGTGCACCTGAATTCACTCCCTCGTCACAGCACCTGTCTTGTGTTAACTCGATATCAGTTTCACCACTTAAGTTCTTCACAGTTTTTGCTAATTTGCCAGTTCGTTTTGCCTCCGTCCCCTGCGTCACTCTGCGTTCTAGTTTTTGGATTTCACTCAGTGTTTGGTGTTTAGTCTTTTGTCTTTTTGTAATTTAATGTTAGTCCTCGTTTAGTACTCTGTTCATTCGCCCTGTCCCATGTTACTGTTTGTTTTTGTTCATTTCTAGCCCTGGTGGTACTCTTCCCCTGTTCCTGGACCTGGTTCCTCCTCATGTTCCTCGTGGACTTCTCCTGACCTGGACTTCCCTTGGCCCCTGGACTCCACCTGACGCTCACTGGTCCCTCCTTGGTTAAGTACTTTGTTAATTCCTCTCAGACACTGACGCCCCCACAGTTTGATGTTCTGTTTTTATTTTGCTGTTTGAGATGACTTCCCCGTGACTTTGCCTTCACTTATTAAGTACTCTGCTCACGTCCTTGTTTTGACCATGACCTTTGTTTTGACACCCACTCAATTGTTAATTATTGTTTTTACATTCAGACTTTACGACTCCTGTTTAATCCTTTAGTTTTCTGTACTGTTACCAATAAACATTTATTATCACTTATACTTCGCACTGTTTCCTGCGTCTGTCAGCATTTTGGGTTCAACTCAAGTACTAAACTGTAACACTCTTTTTTCATCAAACACTGTAAAAACTACAACAAACAAAGTTTAAAATATATATCTGTGGGTCCTTTTTAAAGTCTCTCTTGCTTGTGTCCACTGATTAACAGTCTCAAAATGTTAGCACAACACAAATGTCATCAATCAGAATGTCAGAGCCTACGGGGTCATGAGGTCGCTGGATGGAGGTGTTTGGTGATGCTGATACCAGAGATGGGAGTAAGTCACTCTCAAGTCATGAAACTGCAAGTCTTGGGACTGGTGTTACGCTGGCCTTGCATACTGGAAAGACCCTGGTTTTATGGCAGAGCTTTAGCTGTGGCCACTTTTACCATCCGATATATATCCATCCATTTTCTAAACCCACTTTCAGCCCAACACCATAAACACAGTTCTAGTCATGTCTGTCTCAGAATTTAGCTTTTAGCATTTAGCACGAAACTTAAACCAACACAGACATGACCAGAGGTCTCCAGCACCCGCAGCGGCATAACAGAATGGAAAACAGCAACACTTAGACAACGCTGTTAGCTGTTTCTTTCATGCTAGCTCACACATTTCTCACAGTAACCTGGAAAATATTTATAACTTTCCACATGATCAGTGGATCGTGGTTTTCTCCTCAATGTAGCGGTTTTGGCTCACTAGAAAAGTATAACACTAACGAGGCTATTGTGAAGGCATTCATTTTTGTCCCCCCGGTGGGGGAACATAGAAATGCTGATGCATCTGGGTGGAGTGCATAGCCACCAAATTTGTACCACAGATGCGTCCCATGGAGGTCTTGACCTTGACCTACTTTCCAAGGTCACAGAGAAAAAACCCAAAAATAACTTTCCATACCTTCAGTGCACGACCACCATGTGAGGGGGGGCACAAGGCCTTCAGGCCAATATCCCATTTTTTCCTCTATCAACCATTTGTGTAGAACCAGCCGAGCAGTTGTCAAGGGGCTGTGACATCATCACTTTTGAGCTAACTGTGCTAATATACAAATGAAACAATACTAAAATTTCACTGGATGGAAATACGGGAGCGCCGACTACTTAGATGGTCGGCTATTTATGCCTTGTAGAATTGGAGTGCACAGCGAATCCAGCTGAACGAAAATGCCAATTAAAAGGGAAATATGCGTGTCCAAGCTAAGAGCAGGCGTCATGTTTGAAGTTTTCTGCAGTTTTAAAACTGTCAGCACATCAGCAGTGCAACAAAATTCTTCCAATTACACAACAGAAGTTCCTGTTTTAATTATTCTGACAAAAGTACCAAGTGCAGTGCTGCAGCACATTGTTCTGTCAAGTGCAACCAGTGTGCACGTGCATTGCGATGAAGGTGCCCATAAATGTTTTACCTTGCTGGGTTAGTCCAAACCAGAGTCAGCATATATAAACTCACACTCAATAGGTGGCAGAAAATTCTAAAAGTCAGGTTTTAGACCTGACTTTTAGAATTTTCATGAGACAACCGCAAGAGGACAACCCAGAAGTAAGCTTTAGGAAAGTCACTTGTACTAATTTATACACGAGGTACTTTTTTACTTTTACTTGAGTAAGTTTCTCAAATGGGATTTTTTCACTTTTATGTGAGTCATTTTTTATGGTAGTAATAAGCAATATCAACCTCTCACGCAGAGCATGCGCAGTGAGACAAATGGTGACTTAAGCGTTTCCACCCAGAGGTGTTTTGATGTAAGCTTTGTGGCCAAGCACGTCTGAAGAAGACTCTTGCAAATAAAGTTTACTTTTCAGGTCTGAAAATGGAAATTATACTAACTGTTGATCCACCAAAGCTTGAGGGTGCAATTTTATGCTTCAAACCAAAACAAATGTCATCGTAATACGATCATGGAATTTAATGATTTCCAGCACTGAACTTATGAAGCTCAGCTTGTTTCTTTTCATTACGGATGCCTGTTAAAATCTCTCCATTCCTTAATATTGTCAGTTCAAATTATTATGACATTTATATATTCACTGCTTATACTTAAAGCACGCTGAATTTACCGTGAAATATATTGTTTTAACCGCAAACATGCCTGTTTACCGTGCACATTCATGATGGGACCCTTTTGCACCAACACAGTTTCAGAGCTGGTTCAGAGCCAGTGCCAACTTTTGTCTGCAGAAACACAAAGAACTGGTTCTTACCCAAAAACTGGTTACAAACAGGTTCCAAAGTAGCACCAACTTCTTCCTGGGCCAAGAATAAGAACCAGTTATGTCAGTGGGTGTGTTAATAGTGGGTCAGTGTTTCTAACTGAGTTAATGTTTCACTAACAGATGAGCCAAAACAAGTGGAACGTTGAATGTTTTGGAACAGTTGGTGATGTATTGAACTGCTGTTCCTTTTGATACGGACTCTGGAACAATGTTTTGGAACACGGGTATTTCAAAGGTTTCAAATGTTTCAGAAAGCTGTTTCAGTTTTTACACTAATAAACAAAGTTCATTTTTTCATGATATCATTTTCACGAACAAGGACCACATCCCTGAGAAAGGTAGTTCAGGTAATTGATTATGTTGGGTGAAACCTTACCATATAATCCATGTTGACTTTGCTTGCTAACTCCTCCTACACCGTTCAACTTACAGTAACCAATCTTGGCAGACATACTCACAACACCACTGGTTTTGGCCTTGGACACTTAAAATTTCAATAATCGCACTAATAATCATTAACCCCATTGACATTGTACATAGTTAAAACAGACCCATTCTGTGCACAGTAAAGAATCGCTACTACATATGTTTATTGTGTCAGCAGTTTGTTTTTTTTTTTGCCCCAGTCGTTCACAGCCACAGCTGTTGTCTCGGATTACACCAGCAACAGCAATATTGTAAACTGTAAACACAGACAAGCTGTCTGAAAATGATTTCATGCAGTGTCAGCACTTTTGAATACTCTGGTGCTGGATCCCACACTTTCACCATTGGTAGTCCTTCCTGGACATCAAGCACTCACTAATATGCTGGACAATGATGTTGACAGTAAGTGACCACCGACACTGGACAATGAGTGACCACTGATGGTGGACACTAAGTGACCACTGACTTTGTGCAATTAGTGACCAGTGATAGTGATTACACCTCCATTATTACCAGCTGTCACATACAGTGTAATTAGCACTGAGAATCTCTTATCCTGCCTTGATTATGTGCCCATTGAAAGTGTGTCACAAGTTTATTACCAACTGCAAAAAGTTTAGATTGTCTGAAAATTTGTCTGCAGGAGGCAGTGCCCTGGATCCATGCCTTGCTGCACTGCCTCAGTACCCATTATAGGATGTTGCTGAATAATCATTTATGGGTTTTTGCACTAAGATCTACTGATGATACAGTAGCTCATTCTGGCTGGCTACTATAATATGGCCCATGATTAACTGTTATTAATCAGCCAAGCACAAAACAGGTCTATGTATGTTAGCAGCTTCATTTTGAGATATATCCTACTTGACAACAGTCTATTATTGATTTGATGGTTACTTGAGCTTATATCTCCTTTCCCATTTGAAGAACAAGCTTATATTCCCAGTAATTAGAAGAACTAAAGAAGTAGTTGCTGCTGACTGTGCAGTTAATGGTCTTCAGGCAGTGGTGAAACTCAGTATCGGGGATCCGTCTCAGTGTAGCTTGCCTTTAGTCCATACGATACCTTCGTTTTTGGAATAAAAGATGGGCAATCAAGAGATGGATGAGAGGATGAAGGGGAGGGAGGTTGGGATGAGAAAAGCTATAGCAAACAGGAGTGAACGTATGCATCTGGTTATATAATGGGAGTCAGCTGAATAGGGGCGTGCTGGTGACGTAGCGTAATCAATTTAACAACATATTTCATTGTTGCAAGGAAGCAAAATGTAATTTTCCCATGATGATTTATCTCGCTATCTTGAGAAATCAGCCTTTTGTTTCCTGGAAAACGGGCAAGCACATCCATTCTCAGCTTCCATATTGAACTTTATCTCGTAGATGAACATATATGTGAAGTTTTGCCTTCTAAGAGGCTTTGTAATCTTACAATGGCTTTACTCTTTAAGCTTAAAAATACTTTGCACCCGTCGTGCTCCTCCACAGGACCTCAGAAACCAAGTGCTGAAGCTCCTTCCTGTTGCCTTTCCTTCCTGCACACTTGTGCACGCACCATGCTGCTGTAATTATCACTCTGTGATAATGTGCTCGCTAACGGCTACGCCGTGCTGACACATGACAATCAGAAGAGGACACTCTTGCTGCGTGGGGAACAGCTGACAGGACACTCACGTCGGCCAAATCCAAAGCCAAATATTTAAGCACCAAACAGGTAAACAGGCTCGCCTCCTCGTCAAACTCGCGATTAAGAGACGCAGGCACAGGAAGTTTAGTTCATTAGCTGGGTTGACAGAGTCCCCTGATAAGGATGTATAAACAGCTCCACCTTGCAACAGCTACAGAGAAAACTCGCCCTTCGGAAGGCTGCTTCCACTCGGGCCAGGAGCAATGAATATTTTACATGGATAAATAATTAATCATTAACAGCAAACCGGCCAGTGATCAACGAGAGCAACGTGGCAACAGACGTGAAAATTCAGACTCGTGTAAACAAAGACAAAAGGACCCAGATTTCCTCCCCTCATGCCACCGTCTTTTCTCGCCTTTTAAATATGCGCATCTTCAATCGCCCCCCGCGTTGTCGTAGTACCACACACATACACAAGGCACGTGTACGAACACACGGGCGTTGTATAGGTGGTGTCAAACGCACACATACAAACAAACGGTGCTGCTGTAACCCCCTCTGTCAGTCGCTCGCATTCATACCCACACTTATTTTCCTTCACAAGAAAGAATTTTCACGTATTCCTCTGCGACCCGGGGGATGCGCCTGAGCGCTGAGTGAGAACACTTGATCTGGCCACCCGCTGTTTTCTGATGGAAAGATTTGCTTTTTAATACAATCGTCACTCCTCCCACCTGGATATGCCACACCAAGACAAATCCCAGCTGTGTGACTCCAAAACCTGACAGAGCTTAAAAATTCCCTTATTACCATTCCCTTAAAATATCCAGCCACACTAACTCCCAACAATGGAGCAAATGCTAATCATGTCTCCGGATGGCTTAGAGGAGCATGAAAACGGAGCCGCCAATATGGAGGCTTTGGTGCATGTGCAAAGTGGGGAAGAAGAGAAAGTCCCAGCTTTAATGACACACATTCACAGAGCGCCGTGGATCTTAAAAGCTGCATCTTCAAAATCTGGCACATCTTGCCGTTTGACTTTAGCCAGAGGAGACGTTTCATAAAAATCAGACTTAATCGTGTAAACAGCACGCAGACAAACAGAAAACCACTGCAAACAAAAATAAAACAAGTTTGGAAGCTGTGCACGGATTGCCTTCAGAGTTAATTTTAAAGTAAGCATTCCATTCCTTGGAGATTTTAATTAATGCTTTAATATGCAAATAAGTTAGCAGAGATAAAATCATGATAAACAGATGGCAAGTGTGGGTAATTATTTTGTGAATCCAGCAGGGGCATGTATTAAAGTTATGGCATCGTTTTCCTCGGGCCTCCGCAGCCACGGAAGGAACACGGAGAGAAAACATCCCTGAACTCACGCACGGATAACTGACAGCACCTTTGTCTCCAAGTGACCAAAGTCAGCCCTAATGTATGGCAAAAGGCCAAATGTTTAACACAAGCCATCCTCCAGCCACTAATGATTTTTAATTCTTAATTAAAAGGAAGTTATTAGTGAAAACACCAGTGGTGCTTAAACAAGGCCTGTTTCATCAGTGCAAAGCCATAAGTGCTGTGGTTAAGGACTGTGTGGATGTTTCCCGTCACGTCTGCTCCTTCATATGCTGCAGCTTGGTGTGTAAACAGGTTAGATGGATAGAGATATGTCATCAAGTCCCCATGAATATTCAGTTCAGGTTGATGACAAACAATCCCGCTGTATGTATTATCTAAATGGCAGATGAGGTCATTTCACTGGCTGACGATGGCGTTCAAGAAGCAAAATTTGTGTGTTCTGCCATAGAAAAGCATTCTGTGGTGCAGTCGAAGACATGGTTGACACTAGTCCATGGGCTAGATAGGGTTATGCTCCACCGCCCTGGGATTTAATCACATAGGTATTTTTACCTTCCCAAGAGGATCCTAAACACAAAACAAAATGTTAACATTGGATTTTTTTGGATGCACTTCCACTTTTGACCATTTATTTAAGCTAAGGTGTATCTAGCCCATGAACTACACATCATGGACTGAAAACTAGCAGGAAAAAGTGTAATCTTCTCAAATGGTATGTATATAGGAGCCGGGTTGATTTGTTGTGGTGTTTCCAGTGCTTATGCACGGTCATTTTTGTCTTTTAAATAATATACAACACGTCAGATATTATATTATCAGGTATTATAATACCCACTTCGTCAAGACTTTTTGAGCCATCCACTACAATGCGCACCCTCCACTGACCGCCAAATGTTTTAACGTTGGCCCTTCATTAGGATAAAATAATTTCTCACGTCATTCCTCGGGGTAACCCTTTGTTTTATGCATTTTTCTCACTCTCTTCAATGTCAAATTCACTGCTCCTCCATTGTTCTTTTCCCGTCATACATTGCGCATCTCCAGACCATCATGGTGCACCGCCCCCCTCCGCGGTCATGGCGTTATGACAACAGTGCAACCAAAGCTCCTCACTGAGCGCGCACCTATGCTGCATTCTATTTACCTTGGAACTCGTAAGTCATAACTGGGAATGACGTCACACGCGTGGTAAATGCGTTCCATTTTCCACACAGCACCGCAAGTCGGAAAATAAGCTGGACGCCTCCAAGATTTTGGAGTACAGAGTGCAACATCTACTGGGTTAGCAAATATTAGCGGCACCAATTGATAAACAACACATTATGCGGTATTTCACATATAAAAATGCCACAGCAACATGTCCACAGACAGCAGTCGGACAGTACTGTGTGCACGATTTATTAACTTGGACACAAAAAAGACAGAAGTGCTAAAAACAGTAAAAACTACAGCGTTCACTACTTTTGCTGATGGGAGCAGCCATCCTCGATCGTGAACTCGGGGTCCTCTGACTTTGAACGAGTAGGAATTACGACTTCAGGGGCCGTTCCATTTGCCACTTCCTGCTCATTACTGGGATATACGACTGGGAAAATGACTTACGAGTACAAATGGAATGCACGATTACAAGCGACACACGCAGACAGCCTCCTGGCACAGAGCTACACTTTAGCTACACTTTTCTTGGATTTTATTAGACCCGGGATTTTGGAATTTTTCTTACCAACCAGACCAGACTTACCAACAACAGTGAGTATCTGGTACACTGCAACGTACACGGCATGCTTTTGTGACTGTGAAAGCTCACACATTTTTCCTCCTCACACCTGTGGAATCTGTATTTAAATTATTATTAATTATACACCAGAATGCTTAAAACCTTGCTGAAAAACTCACCGTGGCAAGGAATTTATTCCCTGCTTTGCACGGGTTATTGCTAGCATTACTTTAATACGTATACATCATCTATTCAGCACCATGGGCAGCTCAACTTAAAAGAAAATTGAATTGGTGAATTCAATAAGGGCCCAACTCCATTTTTTTAAAAGAATTTTGTTCTAATTTTCATAGGATATAATTATTTGGAAGGAAAACAGTTTTTAACATGATAAAATAATTGCTCTCTTGATTTCTATCAATCTTTCAAGAGAATCTGCCAACAGAAAAATTATGACATCAAAAAATGTGGCCATCCTAAAAATGGAGTTGGGCCCTTATTGAATTCACCAATTAAATTAAAACTATGCCAGTGGGCCCTGATCTTGATGGCGGACACATGAACAAGCTGTGCAAACAGCACAAATCCAAGCACACTTTGCTCTTTAAACAGTTTGAAATATCAATGCAAACGAAAGCTTAGTGTGCAAAGGGGCTAGTTTAATGCTCCACATTATTCAAGGGCGTTTGAAGTCATTTCATGAAATGAAGCACTCAGATTGTCATGCGTCTTCCCCTTTAAATGCTGAGATGCGCTGGAACCTGGTGCATTGCTATTCAGGACAAACACAGGAGTGAGTTGTTCACTGCCGTTTACTGCGTGGAATGAGTCATCAGAAGAGACATAGTGCTCCAAGTTATAGTGACTGGTATGATCAACATTGCTGACATCCGCTGCTTTGTATGATTTTGTTCACTGACCAAGATGAAGCTGTTTCAGCCTTTAAGATCGACCTCACATGCAAATTGCTGAAGGTACCGCGACCTGTCATCTGCACTACTTGTTATGGTAAGTGGAATAACGTATTCAAACGTTTAAGCGCACTGTGTGCTAAATAAATTGTTTTTATTGAACATAGAAATACCTAGAAATCACTCTTTTGAAAGCATGTTTTCAGCGCAGGTTAACCTGGGAGAGAAATAGCAAGCAGTACATTTGAATTTCATTTCTTTATTCAGGGATTCCACGTTTACAAAGACAGTTGGACACCCAAACTTGACAAACTATTGTCTTGCATTTTTGCAAAGGCTTACGAGAAAAATAGAAATGAATTATTCAACAGATGTGAACATTTTATCTAATGATGAAACTGGCAAAGTGATTTTTAATTCCCCTCCTCTTTTCTCTTTCTCCAGAGCAAAGAATATTCGGGACACACTGGTACACGCAGACACACATAGAAATTCCATCCATCTGGCACGTCTGGACAACGCCACAGGTTTCTTCCCTTGCCAAAATTGTGCTGCTTGTTCGAATTGTAAAAAAGTCAACACTTATACCAACTTTGTGACTAAAAAAAGAACACAAAATTAAAAAATAAATTGATAACATGCAGCTCTAATAATGTCGTCTACCTTCTTGCATGCACCAAATGTGGCATTCAATATGTTGGTAAAACTAAAAGACAATTAAGATTCAGAATCAATGAACATAAAAGGTCCATCCACCGAGCTGATCCTAAATCAGCTGTTGCATGACACTTCACAGATGGGAATCATTCTATTTCAGATTTGCCATTCTGTGGCATTGACATGATGCCCTCCAGTCGTCATGGTGGTAATATAGATCATATTTTGCTTCAATGTGAAAGCAGATATGTATATAAATATATCCATGTTGTCAGTCCTTGTCCATGTATGCCGTGTTCCAGTAGCCCATTTCTCATCAGTATGTCCTGGTTCCCCAACATCTGACGAGGACCTTGTTAACCCGGGTGACATCCGAGCCGGTACGGCTTTAATTATATGTCTCTCGCTCATGTTCTGAGGTAGGCTTGGGTAGCATAGGGGGTCTAGCCTGGGGACCCTTACTGGATTTAGGTCCTGACCGGGGTTTGAACCTCCGATCTGCTGTTCTGAAGACAGTAATTCTGCCTACACTATCCAGCTGCTGACCCAAGATGCAGGCTGTGAAAATGTGCCCCGGAGACAGTCCAGCACATAGTAGCAGGATGCAAGCTGGGACAGCGTACACTGAGAGGCACAACCAAGTGGTGGGGATAGTGTACAGGAACATCTGTGCCACATATGGATTAGATGTCCCCAAGTCCCGATGGGAGACACCTCCGAAGGTGGTTGAGAACAACAGGACTAAGATCCTGTGGGACTTCAAATTCCAGACAGACAAGCAGCTGCTGGCCAACCAACCAGACATAGTGGTGGTTGACAAGGAACAGAA
>OMMV01228898.1:0-11009 GCA_900302635.1 Chatrabus melanurus | reverse complement strand
GGTGGTGGAAGGGGAAAGCGTAGCTAGGCAGCATCGGATGGTGGTTTGTAGGATGACTATGGAGGTGAAGAAAAGGAAGAGAGTGAGAGCCGAACCTAGGATCAGATGGTGGAAGCTGGAGGAGGAAGACTGTCGTGTGAAATTCAGGGAGGAGGTGAGACAGGCACTGGATGGAAGTGACGTGATTTTGGACAACTGGATAAGTACTACAGATGTGGTGAGGGAGACAGCTTGGAAGGTACTGGGTGTGAGATCTGGACATAGGAAAGAAGACAAAGAGACTTGGTGGTGGAATGAAGATGTTCAGGAAAGTATAAGGAGAAAGAGGTTGGCGAAGAAGAATTGGGATAGTCGGAGAGATGATGAAAGCTTTGCTTGCTTGGCGGCTGCTTCTGAACAGGGCTGGCCATTGAAAATAATGGGTTTCAGAGCGGCGTACAGCATTTTGCGCCTTTGGTGTGAAAGGCCCATTATTCCTGGGCTTGCATATCTTGACATAGCATGGGGTGTTAACCCCATAGTTGAAAAACTCCCATACAACCTTTGGGAAAGATTGGTCTCACAAGGCTCCAGATGTAAAGAAGACCACAAAGTAGCTTTTCCACCTTTCAGCTTTCAACTGCACTTCATCTGCAGTCAAGCAAAAACCAGAAATGATCAGAGTTTTGCATTCTCTTCATTCAGTTGCTCGAACAGCCTGAAGTCAGACAGGGCAGCTAAGTTCAATAACAAGCCATCTGTCTTTGTTCATAAAACTGAACTGTCATTCAGAGCCCCAAGCTCCCTGTCCAACCAAAGTAAGAAGAAAACTGAACAGCCTCACAAACATTGTCCTAGCCATAACAAGCCCCACCCCCTTTTTAAGTGTTGTGCCATTAGGAGCAAACATTTAGATGACCGGAAAACCTTTCACAAAGAAAACTACATCTGTTACCAGTGCTGTGTTTCAACAAGACATGTTGCAAAGGACTACAAAGTGTCTGTTAAATGTACAGAATGTGGCAGTGAAAAACACATCTCCACCTTACATCCCAGTGCCGCTCCTTGGTCGACTGAAGAGACCAAATGTGAACCAGATCAAAACAAGAGCAAAAGGATGATGTTCTCCTTGATGTAACTTCCAATTGCACTGAGATATGTAGTGAGTCTTGTCAGCCCAGCTCAAGCTCTAAAATCTGTCTGGTGAAGGTTTACCCTTCGAACTATCATGACAAAATCAAACAGAAGTACACAGTGCTGGATGACCAGAGCAATAGATCGTTGGCTGAGTCGCAGTTCTTCAATCTGATTGGCATTGAAGGCAACGCCTCTCCCCACACTCTGAGGACATGCTCAGGCACAGTTGAGACAGCAGGGAGAAAACAAGCATCTTCACTGTCGAGTCATTTGGTGGAGAAACCACAGTGGTGCTTCCTACACTCATAGAATACAACATAATGCCAAATGACAAAGAGAAAATTCCCACTCCAGAGATAAATGGACTGTATTTCTATAGTGCTGCTCCATCTGAAGCAGATGTTCAAAGTGCTTTACAATGATGTCTCACATTCACACACACACACACACCAATGTCATCGTGGTGCCATGCAAGGTGCTCAACTGCACACTGGGAGTAAATTGGGGATTAAGGACTTTGCCCAAGAGCTCTTAGTGATTTTCCGGTCTGACGAGGATTTGAACCAAGAATCCTCTGGTCACAAACCCAGCACTTTAACCACTGGATAATAGTACTCTTCCCTCACCTCACCCAGAGGCCGACAAAATCCCACCTCCAGATCCCAGTGCTCAGATCCTTTTACTTCTGGGGAGAAACATCTTAAGTGTGCACAAGGTACATGAGCAGCACAACGGCCCCCACAACACACCATATGCAGAGCGTGTAGATTTGGGCTGGGTAACTGTCAGAGAAATTGGCCTTGACGGAGCCAACCAGCCAAATGACATCAGTGTCTATAAAACAAATACATTCCTCAATGGCAGTACTTCATTCTTCACACAATGAACTAAGAGTGAGCGAGTCCTCATCGTCTTCAGTACTTACTTTCCTCGTTGTGTTACTCCAGACCTTCGAAAGGCTTCAATGTTTACACAAGCTATCTCGGAGACAATGTCTTCTTGAGGAATGCAGACGATGAGAAGACGGCTGTCAGTTGAAGAAAACATTCTTTACTGTGACGAACACAGAAGTGTATCTTGATGAAGACAACCAATGGGCGGAGCCATTGCGTTTTTGCGTGCCACAGAGGCGGCTTCCCAACTACAAAGACCTAGCGAGGCAGAGGTGTACACATTGCAATGCACCTTCCAGACGAAACCAGGAATGAAAGAACATTTCTTTGACTTCATGCAAAAAGTCACTGAAAACCATCAAACAGAACCCGCTCCCCCTCTGCAGCCAGGCGAGGAATGTTGGTACTTCCCAATGTTTGGTGTTTACCATCTAGGATGAATATACATGTCTTTGGAAACAGTCTTTCGCCAGCTGTTGCCATATATGGGTTATGCTTAGCAGAGCAGAGTGAGGCAGAACATGGTACAGATGTTGAAGAGTTTGTGCTACACAAGTTTATGTTGATTATGTCATTACATCTGTTCCCAGTGAAGAAATATCTACTGACCTCCTGAAACGCACACAACAAAGGCGAAGCTGAAACTCCACAAGATGGCATCCAACAGCATCACAGTCATGGAGGCTTATGTCTGCACATCCCAATGCCATATGTTCCAGTCTCGCTCTGACGGGCTCATTTTAAGGAGCTGTGCATCTTCTCAGATGCGTTTATTCTGGTCATAGCTGCAGTAGCATATATGTGAGTCACAGAATCAATTAGGCAGCATCGGGATTAGTCAAAGCTGGCTCTGTTTCCTGCTCACACCATCTCACGCCTGGAGCTGTGTGCCTCAGTGCTCGCTGTTGCGTGCACAGAGCTCATAAGAGAAAAGTGAAACACAGAGGTACATGGCAAGTTCTACACTGACAGCCGTGTAGTATTTTCACAACACGACAACTCTGGGGCGGCAGCAGACAAATGGTTACTTTCAAGATGTGGGGATGGATCAGTTATATGCCTGGGTGGTTGCCATCCACAACCCAAGGCAGTTCCATAGTGTGGTGAATGAGGCGAAGTGTGGCACCAGCACATGCTGGCAGACTTGACCAGCTAAGTAGACTATCACTGAACTAAAGCTACTACTCTTAACCGAGGCTGTTTCTTTCTTTCTTTCTCCCCCTCTCTCTCGTTACAACCCACATTTCTGCACACCTCCACATATCCGCTCTTAGGGCCCACATGGCATGCCTGGTAGCAAAGCCAGGTATTTATGCTACCAAGTTGCCAAGGAAAGGTTTTGTTTATATATATTTAGCAGTTTGGGTTTTTTTAATTGTAGCTGTAGAAAATGATGGACTTCATTAATTGAAGTAATGTTGATTTGAGTTAATATTGCCAGCGTTTCCTCTAGGATTTTAATTAGCAGGCCACTGCTAACAAATATTATTTATATAATTTATTATTACTAAAAGTTATTATTAATAGATATTATTTGTTATTGTTATTACTGTTGCTGTTATGTAAAAAATGTCTTTAAAATGTCTTCAAAAGTGGACCTTTACTCTAAGGGGGGAGCACTTTAAACCCCTTGCCCCTCTGGCTATGCGCCTGTAATCTCTCTGTAAGCAGGAGGAAAGCAGCCACAATGTCGAGGAAAACTCGTTTATTTTTTGTGGAAATTGTTAATTGATTGGCCTGTAAGAAGGGGTATATCACACGTGTCAGAAACAAACATGTTTTTAAACAGGCAGCACTGAGTGCTGCCTGTTATCGCTCCATGCTTACGAAGCAGAGTGAGATTGACGCTCTGTCAGATACATAAGATGTACTATTTCATAGAGAAAAACTTACCGGGTGAATTGACGAATGTATTTCTGAAGAATATTTTGACCTCAGGGTGCTAGTATCCCCATATATTATAATTTTAAGGTTAGTAACATGCTCTGGAAACTGTCTTTAACATTGGAATTATCCCATAATTATTAATCTAAATTAATACATTTATTAATAATAATGGTTACCAAAGATAGCCATTATTATTCTGCTCTTACCTGTGTACAATAGGTTATTGATGTTGAACTTTTTGTGCTGTTGGAGCAAATTAAATCAAACCTCTATGTGCCATAATACACAAATCACTGCCACTAAAATCCTTTCAATTACTTTCATTCATTTCTAAATTCAAAATCCCTGCTGGGCTGGGACAAAGGGAGGGGCAACATCAAGGATGGTGGCTTCACTTTCCTTGAGCAATAAATGATCCAGAGTTTTTACATAATATGTCAAAATTGTACACAAATCTTTTTCATAAAAATCATTCTCATCCTGTTGCATAAGTATTCACAAAATAACTGGTAGAACACCTGCTGAGGAAAATATTAGACAGTTATAACAACATGTGATGGGGTATAAGTAATGCAAACAAAGTTTAGTGAACAAACCTGCTCTGTATAAGCGAACGTGAGGATTAAAAACAGCATTCAGCACTTTCCCTCCTTTGTTCTGTTCTTTTAATCGATGAATTTCTTCTTCATACTCCGTGACCATTCCTTCAAACAACTCCAGTATTTCTTCATCAGCAGCTGTTAGCCGTAGTTTCAGCATGTCCCTCAGCTGTCGGACTTTGGACATTATTGTAGAAAACCTTTAAAAAATACAAAAGAAAGAGTCACTGACCAAGTGGAGGAAAGACTGAAAACAGGTCCACTTAATCATTTGCTGCTGATCTGCCTACCCAGGCTGATGAGGTATGACAACACCTAAATGCTGTGTTGTGACAGACGTCCTAAAGCAGGGGTCATGACCCGGCTCCTGGAGGTCACCTGCCGTGTACGTTTTCCTTATGTAACGGCTGTAACCACAGCTGATTAGTCAAATCTGGTGTTTCTTAGCTCTTGATTGGCTGAGCACACCTGACTTAGTTAATTAGCAGTGTGTGGAGCAGGAAGAGTTGGAAAACATGTGGGCAGGTGATCTCAAGGAGCCAGGTCAGTGACGCCTGTCCTAAGGTCTAATATTTTTTTCTCTGTCTCTTTTGGCTGCTTCTTTTTGCCACACCGGATCAGCCATGTCTGATTCCGTATGGATTTTTGTAAACCACACATTGATTTTGCATTTTATTTTTTATTTTTTAAACATCAGATGCCCTTTCTCATGCAACTACAGATATACAAGGAGAAAGAACCTAATGTGCATGTTTTGATGTTTGGAGGAAACCCACACAGACATAGGGCTTGGCAATATGACTCCAAATCAATATTGTGAATATTTCACACTCCGACCACCGACTCCCAACACCGGGGGGGAATACCACCACAAATTGCTGGCTGGTCTGTGAGAAACACTGACAGTGCATGCGCTCTTTGCTTCTGCATGGCTGTTGTTGTGTCCTGTGCACTCAAACATAAACGTGCAGAGTTTCCTGCACACAGCGATGCACATACGTGCACCCTGACCACCAGCGATGCATGAATGCAGTGACGGCTGAGCAAAATCACATCATATGGAATTATTTTAGAGCTGTAAATAAAATCATTTGGAACTGTGATATATGTAAGGAGGTGACTACAGCATATTGTTTCAAACTGTTTCGAAGTCCAAAATTAGTACTCTGCACATGCGTCACTGGAATTTCCCCCATGTCATACAAATAGGTAGAAAGTAATCTTTATGACTCATCGTAAGAATAGCCACTGGGGATTTTTATTATTATTACTGTGGTTAAGCCAGCCGAGACGATTGTATCTCTGTGATCAAACCAGCCGACATTAAAATTGGAGTGCCCCTGTATTCTAGCCTTAATGGTAGAAGCAATGAGCTGGAACAAGCTGACATGCAGGGTTACAAAAACACTTTGCTCCAAAATTTCTGGCAATGGCTGATATACTATCTGAGTTTAGGACACTTCTTACTACCCATATACTGAAAATCATCAGAAAGTTGTATTTACAGCACCTCAAGTTTCACACTTGCTGTCACATTAAGGTATTGATGTGGGACTTTTAGTTTGAAACTTCTCTAAATTGGTACAGTAAAAACGACTGATTTTTCAATATATGGATAGTCAGCGTTGTCTTGAACACAGAGCTATTGCCAGAAATTATGGAGCAAAGTGTTTTTGTCATTGGTTTATATTACTGGAATGGGCACTCCCTATTCAATAGTACAGAGAGCGACGTGCCATTAAGTGTTGAATAGAATGTAAACACAACATGCGTGTATGGTGATGCGGCCCACACTACCATTAGAGCCCAACCGATATATTGGTTGGGCAATAATATTGGCCAATATCAGCCTTTTACAAACATATCGGTATCTGCATTATTTTTGCCGATATGAAAACTTTTATTTTACCTAATAAACAACGCAGAAAAACACTTTGGCTGTTGGAAATGGTGTCATTACATAGTGTGTAAAGCAGATGGTGGGCCAACAGCATTGTTCAATGCTGTCAAACATGGGTGGGACCCTCATCACCCCTTGGTCACATTAGACACAAGAGACAGAGGAAAATCAACTAACTAACTGCCTTTCATTTTCAATCAGAGTGGGCACTTTACAGCGACAAGGGACAAGTGGTTGCCATGCCGCCGGCTAGGGCTGCACGATTAATCGTAATAAAATTGCGATCTCGATTCACACCTCTATGCGATCTCATTTCTAAATGAGGACGGTTCTTAAGAATTTTACTCAGCCCGTGTCTCACTGGGCTTGTGAGTGAAACTAACGATCATTAATCTCAATTTAGTCTGAAATTATTCTAAGCAGTCAGAATCAGTCCCCATTCGATTGTTGCTTCAAGTGGATGTGGCAGAGAGAGGAAAAGAGAAACAAACGTACGTGCACACACAGCGAGGAACACTATTCAGAGCACCACACACTAAATTTGTCCGGCGTCGCAAGTTAATTTTCAGACCCATTTCCAATGAAATCTCGTCAAAAATCAACATATTTCAGTGATGATCCTGAGGCTGCAGAAGTGTTTTTTTTTGATTGATCAATTAAGGAAAAATTTTACTCGATTCACTAAAATTTCCTCTCTCACTTCAAGCAGGAAAGCAGCGCTCTGTCTGTGTTTGCACAGAGTGCACAGAAAATGCTTTGCATCGCATTAAATGAGCAACGAGAGTATTTTATTAAGACAGAACATCAACAGTCCGTGTGTCGCTGTTTCACAGCGCGCTCACGATGAAAGCTTTAAAAAGATTTTATTTCACTCCTTTCCTTCAAATATGCACCAGTTGTGTTTCTGACAGATGGCCTATGTGCTGGAAACTTCTTACTGTAGTGCTTTCCACATAAATAAACGAGTTTCTCCGTGTCTGTTTACTTCCTGCTCAGAGAGACTGTGCAGGTGCGGAGCCAGAGAGGCGAGGGATGGGAATGGCCCCCCCCCCAACCCCCTCAGCGTTAAGACCCACTTTTGAAGTAACTTTTTTTTTTGCACATAATAACAATACTGTTAATAATGATAATAATATAAATATATTTTTAACACCTAAAGTGTTCAATCAATATTACTCCGAGTGTCCTAACTTTACTCCTACAATTCTGCACAAAGTGGAACTGAGGAGCCATGTAAAAAATCTGTTTACTTAACTTTTAAAAAATAAATAAAACATAAAGGAGCCACTCGTATTTGTGGTGCTCAGATTCTGATATTGTACAACTTGTTACTTTTACTGCTGTGCACATAACAGGCCAACCATTGGGGACAGATGTATATTATTTACTGGATTGGCACAACGTGTAACTTTGTGACTGCTAATAAATACTCAGATTGTTGTTTTCCACAAAATTTTCTCAAATCTTCTCATGAAAGTCTGTGAAATTTCTTCAATTTGTTGATCAAACAAAAATTAAAATTAGAAATTTCACAGACTTTCATGAGAAGATTTAAATTTCTCATGAAAGTCTGTGAAATTTCTTCAATTTGTTGCTCTAAAATGCAGGAGAATGCATTTCAGAGCAACAAATTGAAGAATCCTCCAGCTTCCAGGGCCTTTTACACGTGGTGTAAAGCTGCAATAAACATTATTATTATTATTATTATCATATGCACGTAAGTGCAGTAAACATTTAACTTTGTAAAAAAAAAATAATAATAATAAACAAAAATCGTGCCCGAGAATGATGATCTCAATTCTATGCAAAAAAATCGTGATTCACATTTTTTCCAGAATCGTGCAGCCCTACCGGCTCTAGGCAGGACCAAAATAGATGAGAAGTCTGGTTTATGCAAATGCTGAGCGAAGTGACTGCCAATGCGACTGAAGGCAATGTGACAGCAGCGTCACATACACTGGTTTGTTGCTCGAACAAAATAACACAAGATGGTGGAATACGATTCCAGAAAGCTGTATTTCTGTATAAAGTGAATATGTTTGGCATTTTTTCTCTTATATTTTGTAAAGTTTTGTGAGAAATAAACACTTTTATTTATATATATCAGCAGACATAACAGTATCGTAAATTATTTACTCCCTAATATCAGCATCGTATCAGCCCACAAAAAAAAATCCATTCTCGTAATCGCCGTGACGTCACACCCATGTGGCTAGCCTGGCGACTACCGGTGCCATATTCGACTTGGTGAAAGTGAGAGAGAGAGAGAGGTTTTAACCTAGCAATTCTAGTCACCCAGACTTCTTTACCCTTGTCAAATATGGTGCCCACCGTTGTGAGGTTGGTCACGCGGCCAGTACCCAGAGAATATCAGCCGGGCTCTAATTAAAAGTAGTTGATTTCATAACTATCTATTCATCAGATTTCCTTCTAATATGTCTCTTTGTAAAACTAATGCTTTGAGGCATCGTAAATATTATTTTACTTAACTGAAAACCCGCGACCCGATTCCGGATAAGCGGTTGAAGATGGATGGATGAACTGAAATGTCGGAATGATGAAAAATTCAAAGTAATGATGATGAAAATGAAAGGCACTGGCAACTGGTGGTGCTGTATTTACTGAGGTACTGCTGAAAAACTATTAATTTGCGGTTTGGAGTCTCAGATAAATTTAATATCAATCAAGGTACTCTGATCAGTTGAAATGAATTACCACCAGTTAATATCAATCAAGGTACTTGCTCAGTTGCAGTTAATTGCGATGGAATGTGATGCCTATAAATCACCTAGCTGTCACACATTATTATGTCTGTGTACTATAATTTCCTTCTAAAATTTTGATTTGTCAACTAGAAAAAAAATAATGCATGGAATACATTTGACTAGAATAACTAATGCGATAGGTATGGCTCTCCTTTGAATGTCATGCCAGACTGCCTTCAATATTCTGTCAACATTAAGTTTGTTTGATTTTGCACAAAATGACAGCATCTCATAAAACAGCAGCATCAATGTTCAGCAAACATCCCATGCATGAAATCTTCCTAATTCATATAAAACTTCAACTTTAATTGGCTTGGTTGCATAATTGTTGTCTGCTGCTGAAACTCGCACGCACACATCACGCAAGCGGACTGATCATATGGGGACAGGACAGCGCTTCAAGACAAATGTGGACTGGTACGCTTTTAGGTTAATATTTCAGAAGAAAAAAGAAAGTTGTGTTCTTTTAAAAATAAATGCTTTATATTATATTCACATAATACTTTTAAAAATAAAAATAAGGCCGTGTGAAATGTGAATTATGTGAAATAATATGAAATATTTGAATTATGTATTTTATACCCGTT
The DNA here is from genome assembly GCA_900302635.1 of Chatrabus melanurus. Taxonomy (NCBI): domain Eukaryota; kingdom Metazoa; phylum Chordata; class Actinopteri; order Batrachoidiformes; family Batrachoididae; genus Chatrabus; species Chatrabus melanurus. The sequence continues at coordinate 1,262 of OMMV01228898.1, read as the reverse complement.
AATTTGTTATTAATCTGTGCTGTTACCTCATAAATGTCATAACCACTTTGGTTAATTCATCAGTATCTCCTTTTTGCTGCACATCTGTGATTTTAGCCACAGCAAGCAAGAGTATTACGTTGTGGTCTAGAACTAGATATTGATTTGTTTACATGCTGAAAAAACGTTGCTATGTCACATATTATATTATGCCCAGTGATCTGGCTTTAACCACATAAATTTCACACTGAACAAGACCTGCTTGGTTCACTGGTCTCTCGTTGCACGCCTGAAATATCCGTGCGTGTCGTCTCGCTCTGGACGTCACATTGTTTCTACCACTAAGGATAGAATACGGGGGCACTCCAATTTTAGTGTCGGCTAGTTTGACCACAGTATTTTTTTTCCATCTCACTTCACACCCTCGCTTCACGTAGTGTTTTTTACGATGTAAAATGGCCTAAAACGAGCCATTATGAAGCCAATCTCACTAACAACCAAACGTCACACACAAACGCGCAGTGAAAATACTCTGCCATCATGTTTAGGGGTTATTTTGCTCGTCTTCGAGCAGCGTTAGCATGCTAGCTTGCTAATGCTATTAGCTAGCAAGTGAGGACGAGCCTCGGCCGCATCGTCAGCAGTATAAAATAAAACCGTAGTAGTAATTTCTGCTTTTCTTTATTGAAATATAGAAGTACAACTACTTGCAAATAGTGACGGGCCGCTTGGCGTCGAGACTGCAAATCTTGTAACGACACTGACTGCAGTTTCCACTGAAGCTTCTTCTTCTTCCGTGAGATTTATTGGCTGCTTGCAACCTGAGTGCACTATCGCCATCTTCCGGGCTGAGGTGTGATCTCACTGGGATGTTAGGTCATAAACAGTAAATAAAAAAAATTTAAAAAAAGGAAAACTAAATTCTGCTTCCGAGTTGTGTTTCTTTAAAAAAAAAAAAAAAAAAAGCCATAACAGCCATCACTGTGAAATGTGTTCCAGGCAGACTCAATATGCTGTTAATTCAATGTTAATGCCTTCTTTGTTGCCTTCCTCAGTTCTTCCCTTTCTTTGGCATACTGTCAAAGATGATGTTTTACAGTTTCTTTTTCTCCACAGTATGAGCATGATCCAATCTGATGTTTACCTATTATATGTAAACCACTGTTTAGACTTGTGTGTCCTATTCTCAGCCTGGTAATCCGTGTTTCCTCCTGCCGTTTCAATGCACTGTTTTTACTTACCTCCTTTTGAATGTTATATAAATGCCTGCCTTTCTCCTCTTA
>OMMV01228894.1:0-11424 GCA_900302635.1 Chatrabus melanurus | reverse complement strand
CTACCCTCACCTATGGTCATGAGCGATGGGTCATGACCGAAAGAACGAGGTTGCGGGTACAAGCGGCTGAAATGGGTTTCCTCCGCAGGGTGGCTGGGGTCTCCCTTAGAGATAGGGTGAGAAGCTCAGTCATTCAGGAGGGAATCTGAGAAGAGCCGCTGCTCCTTCGCGTGGAAAGGAGCCAGTTGAGGTGGTTCGGGCATCTGGTTAGGATGCCACCAGGACGCCTCTGACCGAGGGGCAGACCCAGGACTAGGTGGAGAGATTATATCTCCTCACTGGCCTGGGATCCCCCTGTCAGAGGTTGCCGGGGAAAGTGAAGTCTGGGGCTCTTTGCTGAAGCTGCTACCCCCTCGACCCGATTCCGGATAAGCGGTCAAAGATGGATGGATGGATGGATGCTTCTTCCCTCCTCATTTGCCCGGGCTTGGGACAAGCACTCAGAATGCACTGTACAGCTAAAGATTGCATGGTGCAGTTATTATTAGATCTGATTACACATAACATATATTGCTGGTATAATCTACTTTCGGCTTCTCCCAATTTCAACTCTGGGTCGCCACAGCAGATGCCCTTCCTGACACAACTCCACATTACATGGAGAATGGGCAGGGGTGGGGTTCGAACCGGGAACCTTCTGCACTGAAGGCGGTCGCACTAACCGCTAGGCCACCACCCCTGCCTGTATCATATATTGCTGGTGATTAAATTTCTATTTACCTACTGGTTATACTCCTACTGCAAACTTCCACTGAAGATTCAATGGGTTTAGTGAGGTGACGTTGTGTGCCAAGTTTCACCTTGATACATGAAGGCTTTGTCAAGATATCGTGTACAGAAGGATTCAAAGACTCCACCCCCTGGTGGTCACAATTACAATCAAAATACACCCGTCAAAATTGCCTGAGGTGTTACTTACGTGGCCTTGTGTAACAAGTTTCGCCAATTGTTACAGTCTTGCTACTGTTGTGTCCATTGTTGTGCTGGTTTGTTATCATGTTATGTACAATAAACACTTGTTGCCAACTTTAATTAACATAGACTTGAGGCAGAATTATGCCATCTGTGGACTGTGGGGTGGCCCTGTGATCATTGCGGTGCTGGGGTTGGCCCGTGCTGCCGTGGGTGGTAATGAGTGGTGGGCGTGGACCGAGATGGGGTGGGGGCACTTCTGTGATCTGTGGCCTGGCTACTATCGTGAGGTGTTCCTAATCAGTTGCCATGCTGTGGTGCTGTGTTGTGGTCTGGGGCTTGGGTTGCTGGCCACTGGTTCGGATCACAGACAGATGGATTTGTGTCCACTGGGTTACCTGGTTTAGGGGCAAGGGCTTGGGCACTCCCATGTGCCTCTGGTGTCCTTGCAGGGTGGATTTATATATATATATATATATATGTGTGTGTGTGTGTGTGTACAGACAAGGGGTTAAAGAAAGTATTTGTCATGACATCACTTACACATCGACCACACAGACACACACACACACGAAGTCACGCTATTCCCAGACCTGCTCTCCCTTCAGTGATACAGGTAAAATAGGGAACTTGTCTTTAAAAAATTTCTTAAATGCACCATATGGAAACTACCAAAATTATTTCTTGGTATCCATTGACATAATATTTGACAATTAAAAAGTCACAGAAATTACCTGCATGTTTCAAATTCCAAAAAGTTGATGTCGAATTATAATGTGGTAAATAAATGTAAATTTTCTATGTAATGTGGAAGGCTGTAGTTTATGTATTGTTTGGATGCATTTTCAGTATCTTATGTCCGATTTATAGTAAAAACACAAAAACAAGTGTTGTCCATTGAAGACAAAGTATGACATGCAGTTTAAATAATTTACGGAAAGTAGTGATACGGTTTTCAATGAAAATATGCATGTAGCGAGTTTTGTTTAAATTGCAACAGATGACTGAAATGTGACATGTTATGGCAAGAAAATGGGTATCAGCTACTTAAAACATGAATTAGGAAAAAGGAAAAAAAAAGGTTTAAAAATCATTAAGTGTTCCTTCGGTTGACTCTTGTGTGTCTGCCGCAGTTTTTTGGCAGGGACACTCTTCTCGTGACATTTACTGGTGTCCCACAAGGAGAGAATGTGGTTCGCCTGCGGGGAATTGAAACCTCCACCTCAAGACCAAGCAGCTTCCAGAGACAAGCATCCACACAGATCAAGATGTCCACCATCTCTGTTACTGTGAGCTCTGCACCTCACTTAAACTTCTGTAAAGCTTAAAAAAAAAAAAACTCATTTTCAGAATTTGTTTATTTTATCTACTTTTTCCTAAATTATGATCAGCGTTTGCAAACTGTGTGGTCCGTGTATCATTCGTTCAGTTAATATTCAATTAAGAATCAAAAAATGACTTATTTCATTGTTTGTTTTTCAACGTCATACAAAAAAACAAAAAACTTGTTTTTTGGACAGTTGATTTTATGCTCAGGTCAAAAATTGAACATTTAAAAAACGGTCTCAGGGCTGAATTTGATTTTGAAATTTATATTCATTGGCGCTGTGGAGAGGAGCTGCCGCACATCACGGCAGCAGTCGAAGCTGAGTGTGTGTGTGTCTGCATTTTGTTCCAAACGCATCTTTTATGACTGTTCTTTGGACGTCATTTTTTGACAGTGCACATTTAATTTGGATGGTTTTTGTGCCTGTGTGCGCGTACGGCATGTGCGCCTTTTATTTATTGATTTATTTTTTATTTGACTCGCTCTTAGCTGATCCAACATAGCTGGATCCTGTCAAAGGTTTTAAAAGATAGAAACTTAAGAATATCACCATCAGCTTTTCCTTAATCCAGATCCTGTGGGTCACAGAGCTCCGTGAGTGTGCGCTTAAACTAAACTTTTGTGTGTCCTCAAGCTCGCGCTCTCTCTCTCACTCACACCCCTCCACACACGGAGCTTGAAATTACATGGGCCAGTGGCAGGCGGTGGATCTGGATTATACTAAAGGAAAAGCTGATGGTGATATTTTTAAGTTCATATCTTTTAAAGCCTTTGACTGGAGCTACAGCTGACAGCTAGATCAGCTAAGAGCAAGTCAAATAAAAAATAAATCAATAAATGAAAGGCGCGCACGCAGTATGCGCACACAGGCACAAAAAAGCCCAAATTAAACGGACTGTCAAAAAATGACGTCCAAAAAAACGGTCACGTTTGGAATAAAATGCAGACACACACACACACGCTCACCTGCAAGAGCTTGAAGGTTTGCACAGCGCCACTGAATATCAAATATCAAAATCAAATTCGACCCTGAGACCGTTTTTTAAATGTTAAATTTTTGACCTGAGCATAAAATCAACTGTCCAAAAAACAAGTTTTTTGTTTTTTTTGTATGACGTTGATGTAAGTAATTTTTTCATTTTTGGATTGTTACGTAATTGAATATCAAATGAACGAATAATACACAGATACCCTGTGTTACAGTTGTTTTTGCAAGATCACAATTACAATTTAAAAAGCTCAGTCACACTTTTTTCTTCCAGCGCCTCAGCCAACACAGTTGATTTCTAGATTCCCAGAAATTACTCGATTTTCAGGTTTGATTTTGGACACCGTGACATCAATGTGGCATTTTAGCTAATAATGAGCCAGCTCAAAGAAAATGCTAACCACATTTGATGCTAATCACAGTAAACACAACCTACTGTTCTCACTATCTATGGAAGATGGTAACCTTGTATGATGTAAACCATTAGCATCAGCCGCGGTCATGCCAGGCATGGTTAGCGTTTCTTTAACATGGTTCATCAGTCCTCATAAGCGACATGTTGAGGTAACAGTGTCCACCATAAATAGCGGAAACACCAAACGCAGAAATACATTCCAGAATGCTTTCATCACTGCACGAGGACAGTTTTGGATTGTTTACTTTAATGTGGAGATGTCTCCTGTCTTACGTTGCCTTCTCTCCCTCCAATTTTTCAGACTCAGTCCAACAGCACCAGCGTAGAGCCAGGCTCCACCGTTAACATCTCTTTCACAGTATCCATAACCGTTAATGGTGTGGTCAATGTTAATGCAACTGAGAGGTTCACTGTACGAGCCAACAATGACCAACGGTATCCATCAACTTCACCCAGCACACTTACAATAGCAGCAGGCGATGGAGGCCAAACAAGAGGCATGGTGTCTTTAATGGCACCACCCAGTGCCAAGTCGGGAACAGCTGTGACTGTTACTATTGAGGTTGAAAATGCAGCTGGAAATGACCTCAACTATGCCGTCCTCAAATTTTCTGTAAATACCAAGGTAAGAAACAAATGTTGTTCGGGTTATGTTGCACTTACGCTTGCATTTTGGCTGTGAAATTTCATTTCACTTTGTTTCAACGATGCACGTTTGTCCGGATTTCCCTCAGGATGCGATACATTTGCTCGTAGTGCACGTAAATTCTTGCCTTTCTGTTCAACTTTGGTGAACTTCAACATTCAAATTTTGTCATAATTGTTGGCGACAAAATATTGTTTATATTTAGGCTATGGGCTCATCCTCGAAACCATTAAAACATAAAAAGGTATCATTTCAAATGGTACCTTAAATGAAACTATTACCCTCAAGTCTCCATAAATCCTAGTAAGAACCTAGTTAAGCTACATGAATTTAACTCAACTCAACATAGTACAGATATCATACAAAGCTAATATGCGTCCTCGCTACTTATGTCTTAAGCAGTTGTGATATTGTTCAATAAAACGTTGGAAGCCTTCATTATTGTACCGTTATCACCCATTTAGTAGTATGTGAAGTAGAAAACAATTACCAGAATGTACTAATTTAGAGCGCTTTTTGAAGTGGTAATAGTCATTGATTTTACATAGTGATGAACAGTCAATTTTAGTCAGGTTTGTGATGTTTGGACTTTTGTTTTGAAATAAAGTTTTGTTCGTTAATTTGCCAAGTCCCAAAGCCCAAATTAATTGGTCATGCTGTACTGACATCAGTACTAATCCAAAATATATTTAAATATCCCACTTATTTGGCCTTTTTATGTATTTTCTTGGGTTTTGGCAACCATTTTGAAAAACGTGCCTCCATGCGTTAACCAACCACCAGATTCCGATACCTCTGTGGGTAAGGTTTATGAAAACAGTGAAAACAGTCGTTTCCAAAAATCCCCCCGGGGGTGATTAACGGGGGATTGGCATAGCCCACAGTCTAATTGTTATGGAAAATCAGGCAGTTTTCAGGCAATTCGAAAAAGCCATAATTTCCAAAACTGCAACAGAAACACTTTTTCTGCAATTATAGGCCACATGACGTACACATGACACGGTGGCGCGGCACGTGCAAACGGAGTAAGAGACGTAGAGATTGTTCAACCTTATAAGAGATGACGTTACGGCAATATTAGATTCGAAAAAAAACAAACAACGTAAATGCCAATATTTAGCAGGATGTACCCATCTGTCGCCATGTGTGCCCAGCTCATGGTTACTTGGCATTACTGTGCACAATGTTTAACAATAGATTATAAAGGACAGGGAAACCCGACACTGTCACTATGAGCTTTTCCTCTACGCTTGACTGCTTGATCCAAAGTTCGATTGTTTGTTTCAGTAAAACGTGTGTCACGGTAACGCTCCTGTATCGATAGCTAACTTGCAACGTCCGGCAAGATGTCTTGTAAATCACCTCAAATCTATTATCTGGTTTCAAAAAAAACAAACAGGGTTTTTAGATTTAAAAAGTGTTTCTTTCTCGCTAACCTAATAAATATAAGAGAAAACATGCCAAGCATATTAGATTTATACAGAAATACAGATAGCTGGGAGCATACTCTGCCATCTTGGATCATTTTGTTTGAGCAACCAACCAATGTACATCACGCCGCCGTCACGCTGCCTTCACTCGGATGGGCAGTCGCCATGTCACATCACTCAGCATTTGCATAAAATAAACGGTCTCGTTTCTGGCCCCGCGGCATAGCGACCACTTGTCTCTTGTTGCTGTAAAATGCCCAGTCTGATTGAAAATGAATGGGAGCTGGTCGCTTTGCCTCCGTCTCTTGTAGCTAATCTGACTTTAGGTTTAGAGCATAACTGTTGCTTGACAAATCAGAAAATAAATTTGTTAATCTCACTTAGAAAATATCTGTGTGGAAATGTTCCGTCCGTTTCTCTGACAGACCCCATTCACTGCGTACCTAGCTTGACCATCTCCTTAGCTTTGTTTCTTCCACACCTAGATTAATATAAAAAGTCCTTTCCGCAGAATTGTAATGAGGAATGGTCACGTTATTTGAGTTTTAGAATATACCCCGCTGCACACAGTCAAAAACTAGAGATCTGTGATTAAGCTCGCAAAATGATCCCCCCCCACTACACTTGCTGCTTGCACATCAGTCATTGCAAATCTTTTGTGATGAAATATCTGAATTAACAAACTGGTCAACCTCTGTAGATGTATTGACAATTATATATTTAAAAAAAAACATGTCTAATGATCACACCTTGAAGAAGTTCGATCAGAATTATTTTCCTTCATGCACATGGAGTGCAACCAGAGTGAAGTTTCACTGAAATTCACAAGATGGTTTTGGAGGAGTTTCGCTTACAAGATTGATGGCCAGACGGACGGACAAGGTGGTTCCGATTTACCCTCCCCCCCCAAAAAATTTGGTTTGCAGGGGTATGCTGGCAAAACTCTCTGATGTAGTAGATTTCTGTGCGGTGTCCCATCTAGGGGGAGTCATAGCCTGTCATCCACTTCATGCTACAGAATCCAAGCACCGGCACCAATAGGCCTCAGGGCCTATATACGACACACATATGCCCTTTTAACTCGTTGAGTTATTGTGTTAACAAACTGGAGGGGATCGACTCATCCATCTACTCGCTCACTGTATTTTAGATGGTACTTGCCTTGTGCAGTTTTTAGATGTTTTACGCTCAACTATGGTTAGGGTTTCATGTTAAACTTCTTCAAAGTCACATGATTTGATGATGTTCGTGACAAAGCGTGTTGTTCCTCATACAAAAAAAAAATCTGGTCCTCCTTCTGATCTGCAGGTGACAGATTTCATCCAGCCTACGTGTCAGGTGGTCAGTGTAACAGGTAGCTGTTCGTCCTCCTCACCTCTGTGTGGGTCGTCTCAGTGGACATTCTCTGCCAACTTCACCGACGGCGTCAACGGCACTGGCATCGAGCGTGTCAGCATCCGCCATGGGAATGGTACCCTCAATACCAGCATGGTAGTAGGAGCAGGGGGTGAGAACATTACTGTTGCCACCTACACCTCCTCCTGCTGTTCACCGACTGTAGAGCTAGTTGCTGTGGACAGGGTGGGAAACGTGGGGACATGTGCGGGACAAGTTCACGACACTGTGCACACCACAGCAGCTCCTGTGGTGACAACTGCAGTAAATATAACGTCCCCTGTATCTGCAGTTAACACAACATCCAGCAGAGGGCAGAATTTGTACATATCCTATTGCTTTTGGATCAGTGTTGTGGTTTCTCTCATTTGGAAGTAAATATGATGCCTAAAAATTCATTTGAAAATAGTACATGGACCATATGCCCTCTCAGAATGCATTTTATCATCGCATATGGTCTGTGAGGTTGACTTACCACTTTAAAAAAAAAAAAAAAAAAATTTTCCTTTTCTCCTTTTCTAGTGAATGAAATCATCATGGGTTAATATCTTAATGGACGACTCACTGAATTGTAATTTTCACCTTGATTGAAATGTCAGCTTTTCTTTTTATGTAAAGCACTTAAGTTTACCTTACAAATGTTTAAACAATTTAAAGAACATTTAAACAATTGTACATTTTGTACGATTGTGAAATTTGCCATTTTAGGTCTGAGGTGTAGGGTGCACTCCAGTGAGCATCCTTTTAGTTGGTTGGGTTGGAAGCAAGATTACTCAAATATGAATAAGTGTGTGTGTTTTAAAAAAATTTAAAAGTTTTTTTTTTCCACATGAATGAATTTATCATTTGTTTTTAGGTGTTTTTTTTATCTTGATTGAAATGTTTTCAGCTCGTCTTTTTTATGTAAAGCACTTAGGTTTTACCTTTAAAATGTTTAAACAATTTAAACAATTGAATGTTTTGTATGATTGTGAAATTTGCCCTTTTAGGCCTGAGGTGTAGGGTGCACTCCAGTGAGTGTCCTTTTAGTTGGTTGGGTTGAAAGCAAGATTATTCAAATATGAATAAGTGTGTGGGTTGTTTTTTTTTTTTAAGTTTTTTTCCCCACATGAATGAATTCGTCATTTGTTACTTAAATAATGAGCTGTTTTAAGGTGTTTTATCTTGATCGAAATGTTTTGGACAAATTCACTTATTAAAAAACTGAGTTACAGTTTTGTCTAAAAATTTTTACATAAATAAATCATTACTTGCACAAAGCAGGTTTTTTGTGTTTGCATTTTTGTTAACAGGATATTTAAAACATATGAAAAGCATTCAATGAAATTTGGAAAAGGCGGCAGCTTTGGATTTTCAGGTAGATACAGGACAATTTTTAATTAAATTTTATTTTTAATAGTCTCTCATTTTCATGTGCCATTTGGCAAAACAGCGACCCCACTGGTGAAACAGGTGAACTGTTGTGCCTTGGTGAATGAACACGAGTTAACATACAAAAATGTCAAAACACAACTTTCTCTAAATTCACACATTTCATGTTACTAATGTCTACTTCATTTCCACTGATTTAAAAAAAAAAAAGTTATTACTATTGCTTTTTTCAGCTGCTCCCGTTAGGGGTCGCCACAGCAGATTATCCATCTCCTTCTCACCCTGTCCTCTATCTTCTGTCACATCAGACACCTACCTCAACACATCCATAAACCTCCTCTTTGGCCTCCCTCTTCAACTCCTGCCTGATGGCTCCATCCTCAGCATCTTTCTCCCTATATAATCTGGGACCCTCCTCTGCACATGTCCAAACCATTTCAATCTTTGTCTCAATCATCATGCCTGCGATGTCCCTCCGATATGTCCATTCCTAATCCTGTCCATCCTGGTCACTCCCAAGGAAAATCATACCTTACATACCCTTCCATCACAAATTCCTGCTGCCATTCTTCTCCATCCACTCCACCTTGCCTACACTCTCCATTATTTTGGACAAAAATTGGTACCAGTACACTTCTTCTCCACCCCTCAGGCATCCTTTCACTTTCCAAGGTTTTATGAAATAATCTGGTTAAAATCTCCACTGCCATCTCTCCTAAACATTTACATGCCTCCGGTGGTATGTCATCTGGACCATCTGCCTTTCTCCTCTTCATAGCTGTCCTCACTCTATCTTTACTAATCTGTTGCACTTCCTGATTTCCCTTCTCCACATCATCAAGCCTTCTCTCACTATCATTTTCTTCATTCATCAGCTCCTCAAAATACTCCCTCTACCATCTAAAGACAGCCTCCTCACTTATTGGCACATTTCTATCAGCATCCTTTAATACCCTAACCTGCTGCACATCCTTTCCAGCCCGATTCCTCTATCTGAGCAATCAGTACAAGCCCTTTTCTCCTTCCTTATTGTTCAACTTCACATACAGCTCGCTTTATGGCCTTTCCTTAGCCTTTGCATCATCTTTTTAAAAATAAGCCATTTATTTCAATTTTTGTTCACTATATATGATTTTCAAAGGGGCAACATTTTATATAAAGTTGACTCTTTAAAGAGAATGGAAGATTTCAGAAGATTCCAGTTTTTGTTATTGTCGTCTTTCGGCTTCCCCCAGTTGTTCAGGTGATAAACACTTTCTCTTTGTGAGAAACTGCTAAATCATTTTCAGCCTTCTGCCAATAAATTATTTTTACATGTTGTAGAACAGGTGTCTCTTTGGGATAGGAGTTGGATTATGAATATATAGTTCAATTCCAGGTTGTGCTTCAGGCTACCCGAGTCCTTGGACATCTCCATCATCCCAGTCCACCCCTGCTGTAAATGGGTACCAGCCTTGGCTGAGGAAGTAGCCTGCGTTGGACTGGCGCCCCATCCAAGGGTAGTTGTAGACACTCATCTGCTTGAAGCTACAGCATCCCGGGTAGTGGCCCAATGGGCCTCGGGAGTTGTACAGGCCTTACTTTACATGTCACATTTTCACATTTACTCACAAGAACAAGATAAAGAAACATGCTACCATAAAACAAGTGAAAATATTCTTAATTTTAAAAACCATCAGCAGTTGCATCTTGAATATGACATGAATATACTTGCTGGGTTAAATGCATCAATGCGCAGGCTTGGGTCACATAAGAACATCATTTAAAACATGCATGAGGAGCAAAATGAATAATCCTCTCATAATAGCAATAAACTTTATTAGCCTCTTTCAGAAAAAATGTGTAACATTAAGTGCAACTAAGAACCAAAGGAACCTCAAAGGTCAGTAAAAATATGACAAATACACTAAAGTGGAAGAACTCTGACAAACTTCCAGCAGCCAAACAAGAATGAACAGGATTAAAGAAGGTTGTTGAACCAGACCCACCTCCAGCACAGACTGTAGGAAACAGCCGTCTGTTTCACCCAGATATCCAGCTTACTGCTTCTGGTTGGTCCGTGAGACAGGTCCCAGATATATGGAGACAGCGCAACGGCCTGGCTCAACACTAAATATTTCAGCAGTGGAAAAACTTGGTCCTTTTATCCGAAGACTTGAGAAAAGTTGAGATTTTCCTTCAAATACAGCAACCACAAAACTCAAAGTACAGCAGTTCTAGTAGAAAGAAAAGTAAAAGCCATTTGCTTCTGAATTAACACGGCAAGTAAATATGACAGCAGCCACCCCACTTAAAAGGAAAGTATTTTGTTTTATAGCCGTTTTTACTACGTTTGCCTGCAGGTTCACCAAAAGCAACTTGAGTCAAAAAGTGCACCACTACAATGATGAGCTTTGATACTTCACTAAAATCTCCAAAAGATGACAAGAATTTCATGCAGACACATAAACCCACTCGTAGATTAAATTATGTCTGTGAAATTACCCCATAAAGAAGTCATCTTTACCACACGAACATAAAAGCACATCGTTCTCCATCCGAGTCACGGCGATAATGCAACTCTAATCCACTTCAATGTAAGAAACCTACAATATTAATCATTAACAATACTATGTACAATACCTACGATGCTACTCTTTTAAACAGAGCAGAGCTTTATGTTACACAATTATATTTTGCATTAGTTTAGCCCGTGGTGGCTCGAACATATCCCTGGATCTCCGTGTTCCTGACAAGAGAGATGGTCAATACCAGATTTGTAAATAATAGATCAATACAGAGGGTCAATAACTGGTGTATAATGTTTTCTCATCAAAAGGCAAAGACAAAAGCTACAGTTACAGATAGATAGCTGATAGCTACAGGTGGTTTTAACAAAAGCAAGAAAATTTATTTATATATATATATATATATATATATATATATATATATATATATATT
>OMMV01228871.1:0-11439 GCA_900302635.1 Chatrabus melanurus | reverse complement strand
TCCTCCGTGCTCGACTGCGTGACGGAACCAAATTTCGATTAATTTCTTTCAGTACAACGTGTCACGGTGATGCTCCTGTATCACTAGTTAGCTTGCTAACGTCTTGTAAGATGTCTTGGAAATTACCTCAGAGGTATTATGTGGCTGCAAAAACAGGTTTTTTATTTTATTTAAAAGTTTTTATTTCTCGCCAACTTTTACAAAATATAAGCAAAAAAAAAAAAGCCAAACATATTAGATTTATAAAGAAATACAGACACATTTTGGATTATTTTTTGAGTGGAACAACCGACATACGTCACGCTGCCTTCACTCTGATTGGCAGTCGCCGTGTCGGCATCCCTTTGCTGTACAGTGCGTGTTTTAGTGCTTAGCAGAATATTTATTCAACAATAATGTTAGCATTTTTCCCCCAAATGATTTGAACAAAGTCAATGTCCTTTGCTGAGCACTGCGTATCACAAAACCCAAAATTTTGCAATATGAATTTTCCCCCAATGTAACTCAGTACGAGTGGAAGTGATTAGGATCATTTTTCCATGTAATTAATATGCGGAATAAGAACATGGAGCAAACACACTTGTTTCTGCAGTATTCCATGTTGTACAGTCAGCTACATAAGTAGTTGGATAGTGACACAATGTTTGTCATTTTGCCTCTGTGCAACACCTCAGTGGAGTTGAAATGAAACAAGATGTGCTTGTAGTGTAGCCTTTCAGCTTTATTGTCCCCCGTCCCCCCAGCAGGGGAACATAGATATGCCGTCTGTCCGTCCGTGCGTCCGGGTGAAATACAGTACTGGTAATAACTCTTGATAGGTTGAGTGCACGGCCACCAAATTTGCACCACAGATGCATCCCATGGAGGTCTTGGATGAGTTTGATGACGAGTGACCTTGACATACTTTCCAAGGTCAGAGAGCAAAAAACGAAAATGACAGTACTACATATGGTACTCGCAATAACTTGCCATACATTCAGTGCACAGCCACCGTCCAACGGGGGGCACAAGGCCTTCAGGCCAATATCCCATTTTTTTTCCCAAGGGGTTTAACAAAAATATCGCATTAAGACTCCACTGTTTTCAGAAGCTAGACATTTTATGGTGCAGACCTGAGAAACAGCTGAAGAGATACCCCATCCTCTGTGTGTCCATGAAAGGAAAAACATCTTTCAATTTCATGTTTAAAGTTGTTTGTCCAAATTGTAAAAACCATCTTCACTGCACCACTTCATATCAGTGTGGCCTTGTCATCTAAAAAGCACACAACAGGAAGGACCCTGCACAAAATCCATAGCCCTGCTCTCTCTTTTTTTTTGTTCTCTAACAAAGCAGCCCACAGACCTACAGGTGAAAACATTACTTCTTTGGTGGAGGTAAACAGAGCTGTTAACTCCAGCATTAAGCGTCAAAGTCAGTGAGTCTTTTTTTCTTCTTCAGACACAAATCACTCTCATCACAACCAAATATTCTCAGATGGAGGTGGTTCTTTATGAAAGGCAGCTGTATGAATGGCTGAATATCTTATTCTGGGTAGCAGCATTTAAACCTTCTGAAGGCAAGCACTGCTGTCACGCAGTCAAACAGCTCCTCCATGCTATCCTGCCCTTCATTCCACGTAATTATCCTTAAACTGTGCACAATTGCATTAAATGGGTTCTAAATGCATTCAGGTGATAGTGCTGAGCAGGTATGATGTGGGCATGGAAAACATCAGCTCGACCTGTCATCATTCTTCACACATCAAACACAGGGCCAAGCAGCAGGACGTCAAAACGCCACTTGTGGAGAATGTGACTGTAATCTTCCTGAATGACTTGGGGATTAAATTGAAATTGCTCCCTGCATTACCTGCTACCATAGGGAAGGACGGGAAAGAGCAGGATTTTTTTTTCTTTTGTACGGGGGTCAGGGTGGTTTACTCACTTCATAGCCAAACTGCAGTTCATCAGATGTCAGCATGATGATGTCATCATCAATCGCAAGCACAGCTTCTGTCTCGATCTCGTCGTAAGGGAAGAAACGGTTACTCAGCTTGTTCTCTTTAGTCCGCACAACTTTGAGAGGAACGCCAATCTTTGGCCAAAGAGACTCTGCCAAAAACAATGCAACAAAAACTATCACATTTCTGTCTTTACACACACACACACACACACGAACACTTTACTACACTCTTTTCATACATTTTTAGAAGCCTGACAAAATTATAGCTATGGCCAATTACAGTGTCTGAAGATGGGTTAGGATTTATGATGTCATTCACCGCACAAAGAGAAATGTGAAGTCTGTCCTGGCACTGGAAAACAGACAAACTTCACTCAATGACTCGTATCACTACGCTAACCTCAAGCACGTGCACATCTAACCACGCTGAAATTCTTCACAAAGCAGATGGACAGAGTGCTTTTCTTTCAGGGATACGTTTCAAAGAGCTTGGGTAGTGTCCATGGCACGGACTGTGGCACAGACAGATCACATAGAATGTGTCCCCTCATTAATGGTCTAACTGGGGCCTGGCACATTATATGAGGAACCCCTAAACAAGTCTAAGATCTCCTGTCAAAAGCCATTTTCAGGAAAACTGCTATGTTAAATGCTCACACTTTCTTCACTCACTCCGTCCACACTATTAAAATACTGTCTTTCTTTTCTAAGGTTAGACAGAGACCACCAACAATAGGAACAAGTTATTATACCAAATTATTAAAAATAAAAAAATAAAATCAAGCCATGGCTCAAAATGTACACACTGTTAAAAAATGTAATAACCCTCAAATAATGTATCAGCTCTTATGAGCTCCTGTACTCTGTAATTGGGGGTAAATCAAATCCTATTTGCTGAAAAATAAACCACAGTTAGTATAGCATACTTTTAGCAGCTTATGCCTGCTGTGGTCATATGCTATGAGAAATAACTTAAGAACAGATACACACTAAAGCAGATTTAGACCATTTATTTGGCTTAGTATAAGATTTGTTTGTTTAAAAAAAAATTAGACTAAAATAAGGGGTAAAATAAAATAACGGGAATAGCTTAAACCTATTTGCCACTGTTGCAATGTAAGAAAACATTCAGAAATAAAAATAGCAATCTCTAAACACACCAAATAAGGGCTTGAAGCGAATAAGGAACAAATCTGTCCCCACATTGGACTGAGCTGCACAAGTCTGACCCGTCAATGGCCCCTTGTTAATTCTAATGGGTCACAAAGCTCCAGCCAGGCGCCGCAGACGCCTCTAATGAAAAGGCAAGTCACAGCTACGAGAAACACTTCAAAGTCATCTTCTGACTTCATAGCCAACTCTTACAGCAGCAGCTCAACGACAGCCCTCATCAGTGCAGTAAGTTATTGTGAACAGTTACATATGTAATTGCTATATTAAGGCAAATAATTGGACAGCAAGGTGCAATAAATAACTATTTACAGTCTAACTTGACACATATAGACTGAAAACAAAAACGGGTTAAATATAGAGTACAACTGGTTGAAAATGACTGAGCCCCACCAGTAAACCCATGCCTGTGTTTGTGGATAGAATAGTAAACTAATATATTATAATATCTTATTTGGGGTACCGCACCATCTGAAAGTATAGTACACTTTCAGTCTCATAAAGCAGCTCAATAAATGGAGCAGTCATACAGAAATGACAAGTGACAGCAGAGTAACTGAGCTGGAAAGTCAGAAAACTTTGGCTCTAGCATTCAGCAATTTGTGATGGTGTTTATTGTGGAAACGTGAGGCATGGCTGCTCTTGCCATTATCAATCATCAATTGTACAGCATCTCTGTTGACCTTTTGACCGTTCTAACATGCATATGAACAGAACAGAGGAAAATCAACACTTGAAAACACTGCCAGGCCACTTTTAAGGTATCGATACAATATCTACTCCAAATGCACATTCCTATTCAGCCAACATAATTCAAAATGATGCAAAATATGACATAAGCCTATAGACTGAGATAATTCAAGGAATTCCAGAGTATCTGTATTGGGGCCGATCCACTTATTTTATGATGAGAGGTAACTTCATAAATGCCAATGCTTTTCTCATTCTTTGTTTACTATGAGTACCCCAGCTATAACAACCTGCTGGTAACACCACTCCAAACCAGTGTTGAGAAGAAGTGAACGGTGACTCATGGCAGCTGTTGCAATAGACCGTATCGTATATTGGCAAAAATCAACCCAGAATGCACTGCGTCGTCAACATCCAGAGTTTCTGGCAGATAAACCGAATTTCCGGTCATTTTCATACAGTGAACTGTTTCGCTTCGCAGCACTTGGCAACTACGTTTTATTTCTACACGCGTCTACGAGAAAGCCGCGCAAGTTTATCCAGTGTTGGAAGAGTGTGACCATGAAGGCTCGGAGAGGAAGTGGCAGCGAGTGACTACAGTGGACGGCTCTTTTCGCGATCTGAACCGGACAGCCGTGGTGTGGACACGGGAC
Organism: Chatrabus melanurus; assembly: GCA_900302635.1. Classification (NCBI taxonomy): domain Eukaryota; kingdom Metazoa; phylum Chordata; class Actinopteri; order Batrachoidiformes; family Batrachoididae; genus Chatrabus; species Chatrabus melanurus. Next base: position 6,982 of record OMMV01228871.1, on the reverse strand, counting down.
TTTGAAACAGTTACCACCTCTTCGTGTTAGCGATGGCTATGCTCGCCTGCTTATTGACTGTGGCTGGACAAATGAAAGAATCAAAAAACATAAATGTGATGATGGCTTTCGGATGTTTACTGAGCCTCAAGTCAAACTAGTCGAACTTAGAAGTATTGAACCCTACGAAGCCGTACGAAGCAGCGTCGAACAGCAGGATGGCGTGTGCCACTTCAGGAGAAGTGAAATCAGCAGGATGCGGTTGTGTTGCAGGATATGCATTTACTATTTATTACTTAGTTTGTCTGTTCTAGTTTACACTTACTATATGTATTTTTAAGGCTCGCTTTCTGAGCAGAGAGCGGGTTACAACGCAACCTGACAAAAGTACGGCTGTCAGAAAATCTCAGCAAAAAAAGGTAAAAACAATAGTGTGCCCCCTACGTTGGTTTGTAAGTGACTATATGCAATAGGGTCTATTAACAGAATGAAAACAGTGTGAAGTAGAGAGATGCAAGCAGAACCGCTTTGGTTTTCCATTTCAGCTTCATTCACCAGTTGCGCTGCACTTCCAACACTACATTTAAAATGATGGCTTCTAAAACTAGTGAATATATCGCATGAGATTCAGTTAATCAGAAAATAAAAAGCTGCTGCTCCACAAGAAGCAGAGTCCAGGGGGTTTACTGCACCAGTGTCTGAACATAGCAAACAGGGTGAAGCCTGAAGCGAGAAAAAACACTACAGAAACTATAGATCACTTTTCACTCATTTAATACATCTTTAAATGCAAATCAGTGGAAAAGAAAAAGAAAGTAAAGAAAAAGGCTTGATTCTCTCTGAGACCACAGCTCACCTTCAGGAGGACTCTTGTTCTGGTTATTCCACACCACCAGCAACTTAGCCAAGCTAGGCACTTTGGAGATCTCTGTGATGACCCGGAAGAGAGACTCAACGCGATCGTAGGTCAGCACCACTGCTGTGAACCCCGGTGCCCTCGGAGGGATAAGTGGCAGGAACAGAGGGCTATTTACACTTGACCATTTCTACAAAAGTGGAAAAAGAAACAACAGCACTTGAGGTTGTAAATATCTTTTTCACTCTTGTCAGCTAGTCCAGAGTTAGTCTCATGTCTTCATGATGCCACTGTCATGTTTCATAAGGCTCAAACAATTCCACAGTTATCTTGAGCATTCCAGCAGAGATAAAAAAATTTTTTAAAAAACCATCAAAGGCCCGATGAGTTATTTTATGCTTGGAGCATACAATTAAAAAAGATCAACAACAACTGCAGAAACATTTTATACCATTCATTCAGCAAAGTCCTCTGATTCAGGGTACTAAGTATCAGGATGCTTAGCACAGCAAAAATAATGTTTTTGCCAAAAACAGCTAAAAATCACTCTGTAACTGAGTTAGTTAGTGTTGGTTGGTAATATCAGTGGTTATTTAGCAACAAAATGGAACAAGTGTTCAAAAGCCTTGTTCACAATATGCCAAAATGTGAATTTTGGAAATATAGTGGGAGTTTGATTTGGCAATGGAGATGTGGATTAAACTGCACATTTGATCCGAGATGATTAATACGCCTTTCCACAGTGAAAATACCAAATGGTAGCTGGATTATAGTCCCATTTCTGTCATCAAAGAATACACAAGCATAAATAACTCTACTTATCCAATTACTTGAGTATATTTTTAAAAATAGTCTTTTGAATACTTGATTGTGAAAATAGTAGCAGGCCTAATGTTTTCCATGACTTAATGCAGTGTAATATTGCTTCACTGAACACTGAGGTCACCTGCAGTAATTTAAAGATTGTGGGTTTTATTAGAGGGAGCAAAAATTGTCTCAAAATGTCACTGTGCGTCTAATGAGTTGGAACAAAGACACTGAAAATATTCCAGCCAGATGCTGTCTCACATTGCCAAGTAATGCTATAGAAGCATTAGCATACAAAAAACTTTATAAAATACACTGCCTGTCTGCTATCCTAAACTGGTATTGATGAAACTTATTTTGAGTTAAAGAGGTGAAAGTGGAGCACGAGGAGAAGAACAGCTTATGTATAGAATGTTTAATAAAGTTTTGTGTGGGTTTTTTGTTTGTTTGTTTTAAGATCACAAAAAAATAAAAGAAAAAAAGCCGCTGATTAAAGTAGAAAGAGTGCAGCCAGATAGTGAATTGTTGATGTCTGGAATCCCTGTGGAATGTGTCTTTCAATAGCCTGTAAACCTGTCAATTTTTAGGGACTACAGCATAACACGAGCGGCGTGTTAGAGAAAACAAATACACAGAACTTTCAGGTGCTGTGCACTACTTTTTAACGAAACAAAACCCAAATATTATATTGTTGTGCTAAAATTGTTCACCATTTTGGGTAAATTAAAAATAACAAATTGAACCCTGAAGTGTGGATCCCATGGACTGTTCACCGCTGGGATGTGCCAATTGTGTGGACTTGGCCATGCCTAGGCTGGAGACTGGCGGGACCTGGGAGACTGTGGAGGTCCGGCGCCTGCTAAGGAAATGAGGAATACTGTATTTGACTGTTTAAGTGCACTGTGCGCTAAAAAAAAAAAAAAGTTTTTATTGAACATAGGGTAGCCCCGGAATCATTCTTTGAAGCGCACAGTGTGCGCTTCAAAGAATGATTCAGAAAATGGTTCCCACATGCTGGAAATAGCACCAGGTACACCCCCCATAGGTCCCACAAAGAATCCATGTGCGCTAATTAGGGTATGTGCACTTAAACGATCAAATACGGTATTCTGGGGAATTGGGACGTTCAATGATGCTCCAAGGATTAGAACTGTCAACTCACTGGTGATCCCAAATGTGTTCTACTTCATGGGTTCATGATCTTTACTGCTCGATTGTTTGGACAACTGGTTAATACGACCACTGGACTTTATGAGTAATTAGATGCTTCGCTGCATCTTCTCCGTCTTGCATGCTTGACCATTCTTCGTTGTACTTTGTTTAATTTGTTAATTTGTTACTGGTAGTATGGCCAAAGCAGATGGTCACCCCTCTGACTCTAGTCTTGAGGTTTCTTGCTCCATTCAAAAAAACGCCTGAGGGAGTTTTTCCTCGCCACTGTTGCCAATGTGCTTGCTCAGAGGGTGGGTAAGGTTAGACCTTACCTTTGTGAAGTGCCTTGGGCGACTTGTGTTCCGATTTGGCGCTACATAAATAAATTGAATTGATAATTGTCATTTGCTGGCATGCATTGTTGCAACATCAGAAAAAAAAAATACATGCATCAAGGTTCATTGTTGAAAAATGTTGTAAAAGGGTGCCAAAATGTTGCACAGGGTTTGTAGTGACTATTAGCCTGAGGAGGGGACAAAGCTCTAACACAGCCAATCCGTGGGCTTCTTGAAGTACGTCCAACTGCATTTCTCTGGAGCCACAAACACACGGTGGTTATGTGGCTCCTTCTACTTCAACAACACTAGTCTGTCAACAGAGACACAACCGCTGTCTTTTACACAACATCAGTCACTCCTCCACCAATAAAGTCACTTTACTGGCAAGTGGAAACTTCCTCGTGGTCGTTCACACATTGTCATACAAGCAGAGGGGGAAACAATTAAGCTAACACGTACATGCAAAACAGATGCACTAAAAAGAATAAAAGAGGCAGAGACCACTTAAGTCATTTGTCAAAAGGAATAAATTGGATGAAAAAGAATCCGCAGCTCAATGTGGCCCAAACACATCTGAAGGGGTTAATGTGCTCATTTGACCAGATTGAAGTTAAACTAAAACGTAAACTTTTATTTGGTTATTTGAACTTGATTGGTTCTCTGTTCATCTTACACATGTGAAGACTCTTGAGGGTGCACAGATTAAGCACAAGATAAACATGAACGCCTTGCTCTTTCCCCCTTGTTTTCAAAATGCCTTCGACTAGAAACATTCACAGCGAAACACATTTTTACGTTCAACTTGTGAGTCAAATATTACATCATAATGTAAATATATAAAGCAACCGCGAGCATCAATCAAAGCTGAAACCTAAGATACACCAAGGTGTTTGAGAATTTGTACAGTGATGCATTTTTCTGAACCTGACGAATCCATGATAACCACCATAAGTTAAAGTGTAGAAATCACATGGCTTTCTTACCCTTCGGCAGATACTCATACTGGAAAAAGCCACAATCCCTATATGGATATTAAAAATTCAAATCAAAGCAGTACTGGGATGCTGAAGAACAACAGTTTGCTTTTAAAAAGATGGTGATTATGGCTGAATAAGACTTTGAAATGACCAAGTGCTTCATTGATAACCCAAACACTATTTTAACTGCCAATTTTTAAAAGATTCTGGCAGATTTCTATCAAAGGATGACATATGACCCCCTCAGATTTGCCCAATTCATTTATTTATTTATTTTATTTTTTTGGTGGAAGGCCTATGAGTAAATAGAAAAATCCTAAATTGCTAGATCCGGTGACCCTCCCCCCAAAAGGGCCTGTAGAAGGATCAATTTCTGGAGGGTCAAAATTGGACGTCTAAAAAATTAGCTTTTGAAATTGAAATCTGTGCCAATCTGTGATGGAAGGTCAGGTCTGGGAGCATGTGCTGGTACCACATCCACTACACCACAGCACCGCTTTGGGCCATGGATGGCTACCAACCACGCAGACAACCAGTCCATCCCCACGGCTCCAAAGTAACCATCCATCTACTACAGCCAGGTGAAATGTAGGCGTCCCGCTGGCCTTCTCCAGCTGCTGGGGTCCTCAACACTGAGGCACCTGCATGCTGGATCATGCCCAGAGAAACACGCCACATGGCCAAAATGTCGTAACTGACACTCCCTCACCATGAAAGTGATACTCCTCAGCTGAGTCTCCCGAACTAAGTGCTCATTTGACACAAAGTCATTCCAGCGGTACCCAAGAATCCCATGAAGAGACCTAGTACCAAAAACATCTAGTTGTGACCTTAGGTCACTGGTTAGCATCCAAGTCTCACAACCATACAGTAAGACAGGAAGCACCAGGACCCTAAAGACTTGGATCTTGCGATGGAAGGAGTTCTATAAAATTGTTAAATTTCAGTGGGCAGTTGAGGGCACCGCCTATAGGGGTGGTACAAGATGCTACTTTTTGGTGAAATGACACCTATATTTGAGACATTTCTGGACTGCGTCCACAACATCCCAAGCTATTTTATACATGACATGATTCCATTAGCAAGTCCAATACAATGCCTCTTCAAATTAATTTGGGATAATGGTAGGTGGTGTACAGACTCCAGCCCCACGTGACCCGTAATTGGAATAAGCAGGTTCAGAAAATGAATGATAAGTGGTGCATTCTTTGGAAACAAAATGGTAGTTAATAACTTATAATATGCCGATACATTCATTCTCCAAAATATATAGTATGTACACATTATTAACATATTTAAAGATTAATAAAATTAAATATTCCCATCTGAATCTGCAATGCCTCAAATTTAAGCGTCACTTCAGCAAATGGTAACGTTTTGCAGCGCCCCCATCGGCTGCACCCTCAACTGCCCGCTGAAATTTTGCAATTTCCTGGAACTCCTTTCATTGCAGGTTTACATCCATCAAGATAAAGCTGGGCAGTTTTGCGCACATTGAGATATTCTCTGCACTGGACAGCAAAAATATAGATAAGGAGGTTAGCCTACAAAGCCATCTTGTATAGACAATAACTCAAAAACCAATAAATGCCATCATCTTTTTTACAACTTAAAAGGGAATATAACATGGAAAAAGTGATTACAATCAGGTAAACTTTAATGGACCAGATCAACTGGAAAAAAACAACTTTATTCAGCCTATGCAATATCCCATCGACGTGTCTGTCACATGTTGGAGTAGCACCCACCTTCATGTGAGCTTACAACTTTAGTTAGGAACTGCAGGGAGAAACATGATGCACACGAAGCCGCCAAATACAACACGAAATATACAACAGAAAGGGAAAGTAAACCTGGAATTAAACAATGGGTAAAATGTGTGACAAAACATTTCTTCAGTACTGCAAATTACTCATGGCAAACTTGAAACACTGTTCCAAAACCTTTGAAACACCCGCGTTTGGGCGCCGCGGTGGCGCAGCAGTCTAAGCGTCAAGCTTTATAGCTTGGCGCAGCTGCCCCCAAGGATCGGGGGTTCGATTCTCGGTCTTGCCAGGGCCGAGTATGGCCGGCGCAATGGGAGCGGCAACAATTGGCCTCGCCGCTCCGAGGGAGGGGGGGATGACTCGGCTGGACGAGCCGTCCGTAAAATGGACGCCCCGGAATCATGGTACGGGGCTAGGCGGGCACGGCTTGGAGAAGGCGTGCCTCGTCATTCTGGCCACCGGGGGGCAGGGGCAGGACGGTGAGTCCATGTTAGAGCGGTTGCTCATTGAGTTTAAACGGGGGGGTTTAATTGACTACTAAATTGGGGAGAAAAAGGGGAAAAAAAATCAGAAACAAATTTTAGAGAGAAACACCCGCGTTTGGAACATTGTTCTGGAGTCCGCATGAAAAGAAGACATCATGTGCTGTGCTGCACCCCCCCGCTGAACACTGGCACCTGCTGGATGCTTCAGAAATGTGCATCCATATCAAATTATGAATTTAATATTTAAAGGCCACAGTTAGCATAGGATCTATACGTGCACTAGTACGTGTGGCTTGTTTCAACTTCAACAACTAATTTACTAAGTTAAATTTTGCCCCTCAAGAAATTGACACTTTTAGAGGCCCTAAGACAAAAACAGTTTGGTTTAGGGACCTAAAATTTTAGGATTTTTCCATCTATCCATAACCCCACCCTCTAGAAATTCAGGAAAATCAGAGGCGATCATATATCACCCACAGACTCAATTTTTGTCAATTATAAACCTCACCAGTATGCCCATTTCCTACCGCTCCAAAACAAAAAGCAGCCTGTCCTTATTCTGAAACCCCCTCTAAAGGTACCAGCGATCTGAGAAAATGTGCTTTCAATTAGCAGCCTAAAA
>OMMV01228866.1:0-14906 GCA_900302635.1 Chatrabus melanurus | reverse complement strand
ATATTTGGAGGAATGTTATGTTAATCATTTAGAAATCTAAATATGTGGGCCATACGATTCAAGGACAGTACTTATTTTGGAACTGTTTGATACGGTGTGATTTGATTTGATGCAATATGATGTAATCCGTTGCAATTCTTTGTTTAATGTAGGCATTCATTTTCCATGATGAATTAGAATAAGCCCAAACTGGCATTGCTTACCTTCAAATACCTATTTCATGAAAGACCAGGGACCTTCCTCAGGTTTTTGTTACTGTGCTGCAGCACATTTGCACTACCTTTGCACACTTTTTGTTCACCACTCGGGGGCAGCACCACATACAGTAACACAAAGCGCAGCATAGAAGAAGGGCAGAAGAAGAAGCCAGCTGTTTTTAGCCTGTTAGCATAGCTTAACTTTCTGGTTCTGAACTGGTATGGATTCAAAAATTGTGAACAAAACATAAAGTTTAAATGGGTACGTTTATCTGTTACATGCCCTACATGTTGATTTTATTTTATTTTTTTACCTTGCAAAGTTAATGTTCCTGTGACCAATCTTGCAAGAACCTCGCTCTGACTTTTGAACTTTTATGAGTGTTTGGTGACATGGAAGTAGCAGTGTAACAGCTTAACCGATTCATAAAGTTTAAATCGAGCCATCGACTGATTCAGAGTACATTTACATCGATTCAGGGGTCCGTGCGTCGATGTAGGGGTATCTTTTATTTTAAAATCAGTTTCGGATTTATATCAGTGAATTATTCCACCCCTACTGCATAGAGCACTTTGTCATCAAAAACGGAATCACCGTACATGAAGGAGACAAGTGAGGGAAGCCACCAAAACGCCCATGGCGGCGCTAAAGGAGTTACCAGTTTCGGTTCCTGTGATTGGAGAGATTACGCATCCAACAACTTTTGCCTGTTGCTTCATCAGTCACAGCTACATGGTAGAGTGGAACAGAGAAAGATTTTGGTCAAAAGAGGGTACTCCGCCAAGACTGATGGTTGTCCGTCCCACCACATGCAGATCTGCTCCCGGATCTGTCAGATGTGTGTCAATATATTTTGTTTACTCTATCAGAGATAAGTCAAAATTATTTATACCCTCATCAAGATTCAAGTCTGTCTTTTTTTTTTTCTTTTTTTTTTTGTCTTGATAAATTGGTGAAAATATAAAAAATTCCATCGATACAATGTTAAAGCAAGAGGTGATAAAAGTTACTGGATCCGCCTAAATTATCTGGAGGTCAGGTCACATCTGGGAGCATGCACTGGTGCCTCACATTGCAACATCCGCCACACTATGGAACCGCCCTCGGTGCTGGATGGCAACCACCCAGGAAGACCTTTGGTTCACTCACCTCCCCAAAGTAGCCATTCCTCTGTTGAATACAGATGACATGGGGGTGTCGCCTTGGCCTTTTCCTGTTGCTGGGATCCTCAACACTGAGACACCTGCGCACTGCATCATGCCCACAGAAGCATCCCGCATACCCAAAATGTTGTAGCTGAGGTTCCCTGCAAACAGAATGCCTCATCTGAGTCTCCCTAAGTAACCATTCATTTGAGGCAAAATCATTGCAGCGGTATCCAAGGATCCTCCAAAGAGACCTTGTACTCAAGACATACAGTCCACACATTAAATTACTGTTAGCGTCCAGGTCTCTCAACCATACAGTAAGACTAGAAGTTCTGGGACCCTAAAGGTATCAGCATCGCCAAACACCTCTGCACTACATACATAAGCTCTTCCCAGGCATCTCTCAGTCTCAAAGACTGAGGACCCAGAATCATTGATGTCATTGCTGAGATAAGTGAATCCCTCAACAAGTTTGACACTTTCACCACACAGTCCAGGAAATCTTAATTCTCAATCTTAGTCTTGATCCAGGACAATCCATAACCCAGATACTCCAAAACTGACTCAGCTTTTCCATTATTTATTATTTCCAGATTTTATCTGGAGATGATCCACATTTAATGTGTTCTTTCTTGGCCCATTAGAATTGATTAAACACCTTTAGATAAAAAATATTGCCACCACCCTTCCACAATAAAAGCCCTCCCTTACAACAAAAAAACATTGTGAAAAATTCCTGGTCCCACCTCATTACATGTGGATCTGCTTCAAAATGTACAAGTTCTTCCTTGACCTATGCCTGACACATCCATCAAGTTCCATGAAATAAAAAGTTCAGTGGTTTTTGAGAAATCAATGGAAATGTCAAAAAAGAAATACCCAATCTTGCAATGTTAAAGAAAGTGATACAGAATTCCTGGATCTGTCCCTCTATTTGGATCTGCTTGAAATACTAATGGAATCTTTCTTGGTCCATGCTCCAGCAATCCAACAAATATAATGAAAATTGGTTCAGCAGAAATTCTGCAAATAAACACACACACAAACACAGCCTGAAAACATCCAACAAATTTCATTAAAAGATTGCTTAATCAATTTTTAACAAAATTCAGACCCAACATCCACCCCCCAAAAAAATCCAGCATATAAACAATAATTTGTACGAAGGCCATGCAATACATGCATATCAAATTTTACAAAATCTGCAGGCACTTAGTTTTCGTTTGCACAGCTGGTTAAGAGTCAGGCTCAACACAAATTGAACAATTAAAGAAGGCGAAGCGAAATTTACAGAGACTAATAATAGATCACGTCGATGCAATCAGCGGTTCTCTGATGAGGCTTTTACACAACACGATGTCCTGTTCTGGTCCAAGTGCAGACAGAGGCTGTAAATAAATAAACTGAAGCCTCAATAGATGCTTTCATTAGTGTTCATTCAACACGTACTGTGTCCATTGATCAATACTACTTCACCTTGCAGCACAAGAAGCCAGATTGCTACTCAGAGGGCAATAATAAGGAGTGCTGGGACAAGAATCTCTCCAACTCCAATCGACAGATCTCTTTTTGAAGAAATCAAGGCCAGAAGGCTTGAAATTTTCACATTTTAGAGGATTTCACACAGAGAGAAAATGTCTTTGCCACTAAAAGGCACGCATAATTATAGTGTGAGTAAGAGACATTTATGTTTTTGACATGTTAACAACAGCTTTAACCTGATGGCTGTATCTGACTGTAAAGTCTGACCCTCAACCTCAACTTTGTTCAAACAAATACACAAAATAAACTTTTCTCAGGGATCAGCATGCTTTTTTTCAAGCCGTGAGATGTGCAACAGCCATTTTTATTAACCTGTCCAATGCAATGTGCCTGCTGCTTTTGCACAGTCAGCGCCTCTCAACAAAACCGCTGGGCGCACCCGATGTTTTCGGTCGAGCGCACCAGCCTCGGCACCCCTAGTTTAAAAAGAATGGGGGGAAAAAATCCATTTGAGAAGGAAAGCAGCAAGAATGTTTTTGGTCAAACTGATACAGGTTTAATGTGCAACTGGAACAGTCCATCAACCAGGCGGAGTGTTTGGCTTAACGGGCAGTGTTGGCCCTTGTCCTTTCGTGGCCCCACACTGATCGACTTTCACAGAATGAACTTGGACAAAAGTGCAGCAGTGAAAACCCTTTGCTTATCCCTGGTTCTGTCAGAACCATGGATTATCTGCAAAATACAAATGTTTGTCTTTTTTCAAACTGTAATTATGCATAGGGAAATGCTAGACTGTAAAAGCTGTTGATAGTTGTGTATTTTTTCTGACGTTCTCAGTAGGGTGCACACATCTGTCTCTTCCTCTTCCAAGACTGAAACCATAGGCTGTATATACGTAATGGGTGACTAGTCAATATTCTGAAGGCCCATTGGTCCGAAGGCCCATTGGTCCAAAAATAGTTTAAAATAAACCTAACCCTAACCCTTTCCCCTTTTTGGTCTCATTTTAGCATACTTTAAAGCTATAAAAATAATAAAATATTTCTATATATCTCAAAACATTTATCAATACTAAGCTTGTATTTGTTACAATTTTCCGATGTTTAAATAATTTCAGAGTTATTCTAAACATGAAATACCTTATAAGATGGGTCCCTTAAAAGTAACTTAGGCCTAATTTTCAGACCAATGGACCTTCAGACCAACGGACCTTCAGATCGATGGAATAATGACCCATCCCCTATGTAATGGACCAACCCACCGTGACGTCACCCATAAGTTTTCTGAAGAGCTGGTTTGAAGCTTAAATGGTGCGGCTCTATTTGTTGCCATTTTGGCAGTGCCAGACTCCGCCTAACACCCTGCCAACCCATAAATAGTTAAAGAGGTGAAGCTCAGGCAAGACCGTTGTGACCCGGACGAAAGAAGTCCAAACACAAGCTAGCTAAGGCTAACAGGGTAGCTCACCTGAATTTGGATGATTGATTAACACATTTTTTGCAGACTGGGTGGTGGTTCTTTGGGTTATGGGTGTCTTCAGTGTGGATATTAAAAACTATGATAACATATTGAATCTGTAACCGTGGCACAATCATTTTTCGGTTATCATGTTTTCCGACTCAACAGGGTATTTTAGTGTTTAAAGACTTTTGAAAAAGGGAATGATTTTCAGGAGCGGTTGTTTTGTTAACACAATTTTTTCCAGAATTTTTTTACCTCGTGTAATATGCCTTCAGATGTGTAATATGGTGTTCAGAAGCAATTGCTTTATTTAGTGTCACACATTTTGAAACAGTTATTTTCTGAAGTAGTTGTTTCATTTATAGTGTCAAAGGATTTCCAACAGCAAGTCATTCTCTGAATTGTTTATGCTACTTTGAAAAATGTTTTGAAACACTGAATGGTTTTCTGAAGCAATTGTTTCATTTAGTGTTTCAGGTGTCCTGAATCAGTGAATCAGTTTTCTGAAGCAGTTGTTTCCTTTAGTGTTTAAAATGTTTTGAAACTATGCATAATTTGCTGAAGGTTTTTTTTTTTTTTTTTTTGCCTTTTAATTTGTTAAATGTTTTGAAATACCAAATCAGTTTCTGTTACAATTGTTTCCTTTAGTGTTTCAGCCAGTTTGAAACAATGAATCATTTTCACAAGCAGTTTTTAGTGTGTTGCCTGTCGTGAAACAGTGAATCATTTTCAGAAACAATGTTTGATTGTGTCATGTGTTTCAAAACATCTTATCTAATCATTTTCTGGTTCACTTTTTAATTTAGCTGTTTAAATGTTTTGAAAGAGTGAATCCTTTTGTGATGCAGTTGTTCAATGTTGAGCGGCAGCATTTTAAGATGGTATATTTTCTAAAACACCGGGTTTATTTGGTTCATAGTTTCAAAATGCTTATCTCTGCCCCGCACTGTGTGCACAGTATTTGGGTTTGAAAATCAGCCCCCAGCTACACCTATATGTGGGAATGCTGCCCAATCAGCTGAAACGTCACGTCACTCGCAGATTTCCAGTATAACAAAATGTTACCCCCTAAAACACTTGGGTGGAATGTGAACCATTGTTTCCTCACTTTTGTCAACTCCACAAACCATCTCAATCCTCTGAGCACAATTAAGGCATTTGGAACATTCGTCTTGACGGCGGATTAAATTGATTACGGGGTGTTGTGAGGATCAAAGGAATGAAGAACAATACTTCAGAATATACCCTGAATATACCGGTTACTTTGCTAGGTCGTGCACGTCACCTTATAGTGCAGCAGATAATTGCATATTTCATAAGAATTGTTCAAAGTGTGATGCAAGCATGAAATTTGGCACAAATATTCTATAAAAGTCACTCTTCAAATCTATCCAACTGGCCAATTGAAAATCCAAGATGGCGGCCGGACAAATTTAAAATCCTTCAATCATATTGAATCATATATCATATTATCTGCCTGATCATAAGGATTGTAAAAAGGTATAGTTTGGACTATCTGTGACTGAATGTTACAAAGTTATGGGGTAAAAACAGCAAAAATGGTGACAAGTTCAATTTGTACAGGGGTCAAAAGTTAAAGTTGCTCCAATTTTGGTAAAAAAATTGATGCAGATTACTGGTTGAGCTAATATGGTTTTAAAAAGGAATAGTTTGCACAATCTGTTATGCTTAGTTGTCATGTTACGGGGTAACATATGTCATATGTCACAGAATCCAATGGACGTTGACCTTGTTTGACCTTTACTTTGTAGGCCAAGCATTCAGCACAGTCAAAACTATTCCATTTATTGATCGTATTAGCTCAAACAATAATTTGCATCACTTTTTACCAAAATTGGAGTAACTTTTGACTCGTGTACAAACTGAAATTGACCTTTGTCACCATTTTTGCTGTTTTCCCCCCATAACTTTGTAACATTCAATCACAGATAGTCCAAACTATACCTTTTTAGAATCTTTACGATTAGGCAAATAATATGGTGTATGTTTCAATATGATTGGAGGATTTTAAATATGGCCAGCATCTTGGATTTTCAAGTGGCCAGTCGGGTAGATTTGAAGAGTGACCTATATTCTCGAGTCTACACATCCGGGTATTTAGCGGCGGCGCCACCAGTCTCTCAAATTTGGGGGTGCAAACACTGAGAGAAAACTGTTCATTGCTATCTAATTTTGGCGTGTAAATTGTGCTACAATTCAAGTTTCATCTTCCATTCTTCTCAGACAATTGAGGTAAGTTATAAGTGTTTGAATTTGATTAGATAGGCATTGTATTAAGGGTTTCTAGACAACTCGCCACACAGTAAAGTCGCCACAGGACAGCTCGCCACACCAGTAGCCTGGCACGCCTTGTGCTCACTGCGGCCCGGGGAAAGCTCCACATCAGACTGCGGAGAGCATTTCAGCAGCAGCCCACTGCGGCCCGTTACCAGCCCTCCACCATCGTCCCTCCGATGCTGGCGGAGCGTTTCAGCAGCAGCCTGGCCGCCCTGTGCTCACTGCGGCCCGGGGAGGGACTTCAGCCCCGCCCGCTGGCCGGCACAAGCTCCACACTCCGTTTTCTAAAAATATATTCATATTATCATTTCATCCTTTGTTGTAGACTTGCTAATAAACTTTTATGCACCTGTTCTATAAAGTTGGTCAAACCTTAAAACATATTATTGATGTTTTGACTTTAATTGGCATGTATTTTTGACCTGATATAAATATATATATATATATAAAAATGTTGGGTCCATAAGTATTTGGACACAATTTTTGACATTTTGCCACAATGGAGTTTAAATGAAACAAAATGTTTGTAGTGTAGATTTTAGGCTTTAATTCAAGAGGGGTTACAAAAGTATATATATTATAAGAGGCTGAAACGCTCCTCCAGCCTCAGAAGGACGATGGTGGAGGGCTGGTAACGCAGTGGGCTGCTGCTGAAACGCTCTCCGCAGCCTGATGTGGAGCTTTCCCCGGGCCGCAGTGAGTGCTAGGCAGCCAGGCTGCTGGTGTGGCGAGCAGGGCTGAGGTCCCTCCCCGGGCCGCAGTGAGCGCAAGGCGGCCAGGCTGCTGTTTGCTTACTGACGGCTGCCTTTCTGCTATTGCGCAATGAAACTAATAATTTGCTACACCCGACTGCATTCACAATGTCAAATGTAAGCCTGACTACTGTTAAAACCTAAAAGGACCCACCTTATAGGTTTTGCTGTTCAAATATTTTTAGATTGCTGAGCTTTTAATTGCAATTTAATTCAGAAAATTCCTCAAAGGTCATTCTAATAGAGAAACAATGGCTGTCAGCAAGTAAATGTATGTGATTTTATTTTGTAATTCAAACTATAAAACAACACTGCTGTCTGTTATAATGGAATTGTTAATATTTTTCAAAATATGTGAAATCTGTGACAGACTTTGGAGCTTCATTGGCTCAGAGAGGAGAGGCTGTGCACACAACAACTGTTGTCGAGGTGCTTCACAAAACACACTGGCCAAAAATCTCAGTTTTTGGCTTCAACCGACCAGTCTTCCAGCTGACTTCAGTCAGCCGTCTGGCAAACTCTCATACCATGAGTTTTGGCTTTCTACAGAAAATATGTGAATGGTGACGCACCAGTTGTTCGATGCAGAGGAAGTTGTAACTCTTTCAGAGTTGCCAAAAGTCTCTTATGGCCCTTTGACACATGCATTCTATTCAGGAAAGGTTCCTGCTCTTCAGCGGGACAGTGGCATGTAGAATGTAGGAAAGCTTGTTGTGACGATTGTCCAACTCACCAACCTGCAACATAGGAACCATTCACCCAGCCAGACAAAGGTGTGGAACCATTTCTTTAACATGTCATCTTCATTTCCCTAATGTGACTCCAAATTCTTGTACCAGTGATGGCATAGCTAAAGGAGTTGAAATCAAATGCAATCAATTATTTTGTGTGTTACATTTATATTAATTTAAAGGGGTCATATTGTGCAAAATATTGGGCAGCACAGTAGTGAAAGCGGTTAATGTGCTTGCTTCGAAATAGAAGGTCCCCGATTCAAGCCCACCTCTGTTCTATTCTCCATGTATATTTGGAGTTGCATCAGCAAGGACATCTGGTTTAAAAATTGTGCCAAACCAACACGTAGGTCCATATCAGATCCGCTGTGGTGACCCCGAGGGATGGGGGGTTTAACCTTCCAAACCTACCTTTTGTAGTTAAAAATGGCTACGGTTTCTAGTTTAAAATGATCAAAGTCCCACAGTTCTGTGAATGTACATGTACAAACTCTGCAGCTATAGACCCCATGAAGTCAGGTGACCTTCATTTTTTCATTTCATATTGGTTGGCAAAACAGGCTCTGGATCACATTCACTCAGTGCACCAGTAAGCCCACCGGATTCCTTCGTTTAAGCGCACTGTGCATTAAATAAATTCTTTTTATTGAACATAGGGTACCTCGGAAATCATTCTTAGTGAATGATGACACACTGCGGGTGTGCGCTTAAACTCGGCTGACGTCTGGTTGAATGGAACATTTCAACTTTCACCTCATGAAAATATTTTTTCCATTGCACGAATTAAAAACATTCATTATTTGTTTTATATGACACCTAAATAGATCTGCGTCATTTGCTGTTTTACTTAAAATGAGACAGGTGTTTCTTCTCAGAACAGGAAGTGACAGCAGCGCAGCAGAGACGGCTCGCAGTCTGCACACCGCCGCCGACACACTGCTGAGCTCAGCGAGAGCCGCTAAGGTCCGGGGGCAGTGAAATTTCACGTTCACAAAGACATTGGGACATCCAAACTTGAACGACTGTCTTGCATTTTACAACAACACGTTTTCTGGGATGTGCGTGTGGGCCTCGTTTTGACACAGGTTTTGTTGCGCGCATGAAGCTTTGCTTCATGAAGCAAGGCTTCATGCGCGCAACGAAACGCTGAGGAAATCGCAAGTTGTGCATTTGAATTTCATTCCTTTATTCTGGGATTCCACATTTGCAAGACTTTTTTTTTTCTTTTTTATAGGGGTCACTATATCAGATCATCTGTCTTCACCTCTCCCTATCCACTGCATCTTCTTCTGTCACATCAAACGCCTCCATGTTCTCTTACCAGATATGTAAACCTCCTTTCTGGCCTTCCTCTTCCCCTCCTGGTTGGCAGCTCCATCCTCTGCATCCTTCTCCTGATAAACCCTGCATCCCTCATCTGTACATGCCTGAACCATCTCAATCTTACCTCACTCTCTCTCAGTCTTGCCTTTCATTTTGTCTCCAAACTGTCCTACTTGCGCTTTTGCTCCGAAATGTTCATCCCTAATCCTGTCCATCCTTGTCACGCCAAAGGAAAATCACAGTATCGTCAGCTCTGCCACCTCCAGCTCCACCTCCTGCCTTCTTGTCTGTGCCGCGCCCTCTAAGCTACACAACATGGCTTGTCTCACTACCATCTTGTAATCTTTCCCTTTCACTCTTGCAGATACCCTTTTGACTCCTGCCACTCTTCTCCACCCACCCCACCCTGCGTGTACTCTTCTTCACCTTTCTGCCACACTCTCCATTACTTTGAGCAGTTGACCTCAAGTAGTTAAACTCACCCACCTTCACCACATCTACTCCTTTCAACCACACCATTCCTGCCAACCTCCCGCTCATTCACACACATGTACAAGGTCTTGCTCCAACTGACTTTCATTACCCTTCTCTCCGGTGCATACCTCCATCTGTCCAGGCTCGCCTCAACCTTCGCCCTCCTCTCACTACAGATCACAATGTCATCTGTACTCAGCCACTAGGGGTGCACAAGCAAGTGCATTGTGAGTGCCGGTCCCAAGCCTGGATAAATGAGGTGGGTTGCATCAGAAAGGTCATTGGGCCACCAGGAAACCGGTGTAAACTTTGCCAAAGCAAACATGCAGATTACAACTAGGCCTATCCCTATTGGAAGCCACACATCTGGTCCTCTCCAAATGCAATCTTAGATGGTGAGGTTAATGCTGTTGTTGGCAGTGGGTAGCAGATAATAAAATGAACATTCTATTATTTTCAGTGACAGGACAATGGAAAATTCTGTCACCACTGGCTATGACAGCAGCACACCACACGTTAAAAATGTTCAACTTTTTCTGCTTGCCGCAGCTGTAACGACAAACCAGCTGTTGATTTATCCTCAACAATGGTCAATGATGGACAGAAGGAGATTAATTCCTTTAGACAAGAGACACGTAGTTTTGTATCAGATGAACAGGAATAACTTGCCTGACAGAGTGAAATTAAGATGTAACATCATGAAAAGTTGATTGTGTAAAACACTCAAACTGTGCTGCATCTCTCAAGTAAGCACAATTCTGTCTAATTAACATTGCAAAGTTATCGCGTTTGTCATCATCATCTAATGTCTGCTGCTTTTAGTGACAGTAATTCTGCAATAACAAGTGGCATGTCTGTTTTTCTACAGTCAACATGTAAAGTAACAATATGTGCGGAGAAACAAGAGAAATATGCCACCTTTCCATCTTGATCTAAATTATCCGACGCTATTCAAGCAACAACAAGTTGAAAACAACTCTCCATTGGGGGCATGTTTTTATATATCCTATTTGTTGAAGACGGCTCCCAATTCTCATTTCATCACTCCTTCCCATTTTGCTCGCTTTTTGAATGTGATGGAAATCTGTAGAACCAGCTCTTCTTTTGTGTATTCCAACTGGTGCAGCCAGATGCTGAACATTAAACTACCACGTGCGCTTCAAGACAGATGGTTCAAAATGAGTAGAATGGGATAAATGAAGACCTGGGAGCAAGAAGTTCTTAAGTCACAAAATAACAGTTCAAAATATGCTGGAGATACTTTTTTTTTTTAGAGGTAGTATACTATGGCGCCTGTTGCTGGTTCCAGAGGTGACAGAGAAAGGACAAAGCCTTTTTTGTGGAAAAATAATCCTTTATTGCAGAGAAAACGAGAAAATTCATTTTAGACTTAAGTACTTTTTTGGGCTAAATACCTGGACTTGGGTACTTTTACCACGCAAAGCCCTTTTTTGCCCCTTTTTGATTCCCAAACAGTCAGTTTTGCTGTGTCTCCTGGCCTGTCATGGTTTAATTTTATGCAGAAATACTCATTTAACGCCAATATTACTCAGTAAAGTCCAAAATTACTCGGAAAAGAATGTCCTAAATAAGACAAAACCTAACTTTGATGCCAGCGTCCTTCACGCCACATGTCCCTCATTCAGGAAGTCCTCCTACTCAGAATAGATCAGAAATGCTACAACAAAGTCAACTGCAAAGAGTATCAAAATATCATGGCCGCCTCCATCAACATTCTTTACGGATTCACTTTTGGAAAAAACAGAACCTATACTGGATTCTCACACTCGAGTTGACACTGATTCAGCTTGTCACATGACGCATACAAGCATTTTGATTTTTGGAACTTCTTGCTCAAAATTTATGGATTTAAGTATTTCTTGCACTATATTTTAGAAAATTCACCAAAGGCTGTGTATCAATATAGAGGACTTGAGTACTTATTTCTGGGGGGTTTTTTCATACCAAATGATGCTCTGGACATTATGGATTACAGTAATGATACAAGCTCACTTTCTTCAAAAATGTGACTTCAGTACTACTTGCACTCAGGTCTTCAAATGATTTGCTAGTTGTTAGGGGTGGGTGAAAAATGATTCTCTTAACTATCGTGACATTTATTTTTAAGATAAAATCTAGACTTGATATAATTCAAATTAATTTCCCGTTTAAGCACACAGACCCTAATTAGCCCACATGAGGGTCTTTGTGGGGCCTTTGTGGAGTCTCTGGTGCTTTTTCCAGCATCTGCGACCATTTCTGTATCAAAACAGACGAGATGGAAAGAAGTTACTGCTTTTATCTAGTAGAGGGCACTATGTATTTGTTGCAGACCTAATCTGAGGACGATGTGACATCTCCGTTTCAAGAAGGTGCTAGAAAAGTAATGGCGTTCAGCCAGAGATTGCGTTGATCAGCATCACATTTAAAATCCAAATTATGGAAACACTTACGGTTGTACACATTACCACGAAATGTAGAGTTAGACGTATGGTATTGTGGTAATACCACCAACATGAATTCCCATCCAGAGCTAAACATGGAGTTAGCAAACAACCTGTTGCATTAGCAAGCTAATGGACGCTTCATAGGACAATGAATAATACGCATAACAGTCAATTTTACATTTTATCTGCAAAGACCTTCATCCATATTGCTTGGCAGAACATAATAAGGCTCTCATGTGCACTGTGACGTTTGCAGGGGCATTTTGGTCTGACATTTAATTTATTTTCTTATAGCACCAGATGAGCAAAAACAGTTTAATGCAACAATTTATTGGAATATAAATTGTGAAGATATGTTTTTATTCATTCTATTTTACATTTTGCTACGCAGTCAAGTCCAGGGTTTTGAAAGGTCAGCTTTGCAGCACTTTACCTCAAAAAGTATTTTATTTATTTAGCAAATATGAATTATTTACATTTACATTGTTTTTTTAAATAGGACTTATGAGATGTCGTCCCTAGAAATGTATTATTCAACTTTTTCCCGATGGTCTGGTGTTATAAATGGTAACCAAAAATTGCAGTAAATAAAAATATTAGCTCCTGAAAAGTCAACACTTTCACAGTACATAAATAATCCTTAATACTAATATGTTCGGTCAAAAAATAATTCAAATGTTTGGTTCATAGGACCAAGTTTTTGCTTTACAACCAGCAGAAGAAACATTGTGACAGGGTTCTTCCTCTGATTTATGGATTCTACTTCCGTAGGGCGTGTTGAATTTTGAATGGCAATTGAGAAAATAATCATCAGCCCTATTTTTCTTATTAAAAAGGCTCTTAGGTTTCAGAGACGAACCTGAAATAAGGTTAGCA
Organism: Chatrabus melanurus; assembly: GCA_900302635.1. Classification (NCBI taxonomy): domain Eukaryota; kingdom Metazoa; phylum Chordata; class Actinopteri; order Batrachoidiformes; family Batrachoididae; genus Chatrabus; species Chatrabus melanurus. Next base: position 1,713 of record OMMV01228866.1, on the reverse strand, counting down.
TGGAAACGTATCTTAAGCCCTAACTGTCTTGAGTCGTTATTCATGCAGTCTTCTTGGTAGATATTCTCCTAAATCTATTATGGTGCTTAATGAACCATTGCACCTCCTTGTAGGTATGAATAAAGCAACATGATGTCTGTAAAACATCTCGTAGGTGCAGTAAGTCAACACAGTTACCACAAAGCTGCATTTCACCTTATAAAAACTCATTTATTTGACATTTATTCTACAAGCTGGCCCATAAAAATGATCATTCCTTGGTGCAAACAAAGTTTTCTGTTCATTCCAAACATGCCATGGGGAAGGTGAGCACTGACCCAAACCTCCAGAGAGCTCTTCTTTACCATCCTCAGCTGAACGGGTCTGTTGTTTGTTTCATACATTACTTTTTTCTTTAAACATCTGTAAGTGAGTCTGTTTCTATTTGTTGGATTGTTGGCAAGATTACTCAAAAACTAATTATTGTGGCCTGAAATGAAAATCTTTAAATTATGACAGGTTGTGTTGCTAATTAATTGATTTTCATTAAACTTGTGCAAAGCTGTTCTGGAAATAACACAAAATTTGTGTTAAACATAGTTGAAGACCTTTGGAGATTTTTTTCTCTTTTTTTATAGCTCTGAAAATTTCCACATTATACCATTTTCACACACCCATGATCTCATTTCCATGAACCTTCACAAAATTTGTGAGCCACACTAAAAATACAATTTCATTTGGTACAAAACCAGATCAAAGGCAATATAAGAATATTTTTGAACAAAAAATTAATAATGCATTTTTACAAGACTTGATAAAAGAGAGGAGCTAAGCACTAATGTAAGTGCCCCTTTTAAGTTACCCATTTATTTTTACTTTATAAATTTTTCATTATTTTGCACCATTTATGCATCTGTTTGATTGAAAGTTTTCTATTGTCAAGAAACCTGCAGAAAGGATAAGTCTGGAGTTGAGTATACTGTATGCTGTATTCCTGAGGATTAATTTTATTGATGAACAAATACATTGCTCTCAGTCAATCCAAAATATTAATAAACTTCCAACCTGAATGTGTAACAAAGGAAAGGTGAGTTTTGGCGTTCTCAGGGGAATATATATGTGTGAACAATTATTAGGCAACTATTAGTGTGCAGAATTATTTTCCCATCTCACTTGTTTATTTTCATGTACTAGAGTAAGTATAACAAACAAACAACTCAAAATGAACAAATAAACACTTTTGACATTTCAAAAACATTCATTGACCAATATAGCCACCCTTCTTTTCAATAACTGCCATGAGACTTCCATACATGGAGTCTGTCAATTTCTTGATCTGTTGATGATCAACTTTTGGTGCAGCAGCAACCACAGCCTCCAAAATGCTGTTCGAAGAGGTGGATTGTTTTCCCTCACTGGAAATCTCATGTTTAAGAAAGCCCACAAGTTCTCAATAGGGTTTAAGTCAGGTGAGGAAGGGGGCCATGTCATTATTCTGTCATCTTTGAGGTCTTTGCTGGCTAGCCAAGCAGTGGGGTACTTGGATGCATGTGATGGAGCATTGTCCTGCATCAAAATCATGGCCTTCTTGAATGATGCAGACTTTTTCCTGTACCACTGTTTGAAGAAAGTATCTTGTAAAACCTGGCAGTATGTTTGGGAGTTAATTTTAAGTCCATCTTCAACCCAAAAGCGTCCAACTAACTCATCCTTCATAATAGCAGCCCATATCAT
>OMMV01228861.1:0-12325 GCA_900302635.1 Chatrabus melanurus | reverse complement strand
CTAGATCTAATGCAAATTCAGTTGTATTTCTACCCTCAATCACACGCACACGGCACACTACTTACTGCAGAGCTATTGAGGCCACGCCCCCTGCATGCACTGTGCATTCCTCCATCACATGATCAGAGGGAATATGTTTATTTTATTTAACATTCATGTTTTTTGTTGTTCAATGAAATAATCGATTAAAGTTCTACTCACAAATAAATTGGTCAAAAATGTAATTTTTTTAATTTGCATTAGAAATGTTTGCATGCATTTCTGCTTATGACAAAACAAAATGTTTATAGTTATGTTTGTATATGATACAGTTTGTATAAATTAGCCCAAATTTCCTGTTAATTTCTGTTAATTTCTGTAAATTCCTGTGAATTCCCATGGAAAGTTTCCAACTTGGAATATTGCAAATTGTTCAAAAAATGGTCAAAATTTCCAAAATTCCCAAGCTTAACTTCCCATGGAAAGTTTCTGGAAAATTTCCAGAAATTTACCGGAACTTTTCCACCCCATTGCAACCCATTGCAGTAGGAATGCTGAGTACAAGTGATTCACTTGTACTCAGCATTCCTGCTGTGCCGCAGTGGGTGGAGATACAGCATCTGGTCAACAGGTAATTCTGCTTCAGCCTTTGGTGCAGTTCAAGATTATGTACCTAAAAACAGAACATCGCACATTATCCATAAAAATAATTACAAATCTGCCTAAATCCTTTGAATTTTTGCCCGCTCCCTGATTCAATGTGGGTCAGGCTTGTCAGCAATCTCAGAACAATCTTCTCTGTCGTGTCCCATGATGTCACAGCTCCCTGACTCCAGACCAGTCAATGAAAGCATCAGTGAAACGTTTTTGTTTGTTTGTTTGTCTAATCAGCAGTGATTGCACAGTGGGAATGTCTTGAAATGTTTGCATTTCGGCTCCGGTGCCAGCGCCTTCCCCTGTGGTAAGCGGGCAACAATGACTCCAGGATCACACTCAACTCCGCTCACATTCTGCTGCACTGTTGTGGAAAATGTGCCTTCCCTTGGGTGGAAGTTGCTTTAGAATCATGCCCAAATGGCAAATAAACACATATGTCAGTGGAAATTCATCTAATTGACACAATTTCCAGCAAATATTCAGCCCCAAAGGACAAAGGATTTCACAGCAAGCTGTTTCGCTGTGAAACAAGCAGCTTGAATTGGATTTTTTTTTTTTTGTTGTTGTTCGTTTTGTTTTTTTGCCATGTTGCTTGCTGCTGAGGCCCCGAGCGAGGTTACCGGGCTACAAACCCACTGGGCTGCACAAGTTGGACCTCATGGCACCAAGCAGAAAGCAGAGACGAGCACAAGAAAGAAATGTCACAAGCCGCCTCTGTTCAAAGGTTTACGCCTCCAGGGGAAAGGAGACGGTGACGCCTGATTTACTTTTGTAGTTCAATGACTGAAAATAGTTACTGCGCCGTGCACTGAAGAGAAGCTAGACTTTCAAGTACAAGTTAGACTACAAGCAACAGTGACCTTAGCAGTCACTAGGATCCTGCAATTAGCAACAAGGCTTCATGAGCAACTTAAGAGGCCTTTCTGTCTTTATGTTCTGGTCTGTGTGCGCGTTAAAAGATGTCAACATCGCCCAAAATAGGAGGTTCACTGGTCCTCACCTGTGTCTATCACATAATTAAAGAATGAAAAATTAAAGTGGCCTCACTCTGAAAAAGCTGGAATTAGAAAATTGTTTTTATAAGTCTTTGAGGCATTGAGTCCTTCTTCTTCTGTCTCCACCTCAACTTGTCCTCGATGTCTTTTACTGCCACAGCCTCCTCTTTGGTCTCCCTCTTCTCCTCCTGCCTGACGGCTCCATCCTCAGCATCCTTCTCCCTATATACCCCGTATCCCTCCTTCTGCACATGGACCAAAATATCTTCTTGTTGCTTTTCTCACTTTGTCTCCAAACTGACCTGCGCTGACCCACTGATATGCTCATTCCTAATCCTGTCCATCCTCGCCACTCACAAGGAAAATCACAGCATTTTCAGCTCCGCCTCCTGTCTTTTTATCAGCCATAGAACATAGCTGGTCTCATTACTGGCTTGTAAACTTTCCCTTTCACTCTTACAGATACCCTTCTGTCACAAATCACTCCTGCCACCTTTCTCCACTTTGAACAGTTGATCTCAAGTATTTAAATGCATCTAACTTCACCACCTCTACTCCTTGCAACCTTATGATTCCGCTCAGTTGCCTCTCATTTACACATGTACTCTGTCTTGCTCCTACTGATTTTCATTCCCCTTCTCTCCAGAGCATACCTCCACCTCTCCAGGCTCACCTCAACCTGCTGCCTGCTCTCGCTACAGATCACAATGTAATCTGCAAACATCACAGTCCATGGAGGCTCCATTCTGATCTCATCCATCAACCTGTCCATCACCATTGCAAACAAGAAAGCGCTCAAAGCCAATCCTACCTCTACCTTGAACCCATCTTAAAATGTAGTGTTTAGTATTATGTCAGGCACAGGCACAGGCACATGTTGTTTTCTTCAAAAAAAAAAAAAAGCATGGAGAATATGCTGAACTGTAGTTTCATAGAATAGTTATTTTCTACTTCGCCTCGGGTAATTTAAGTTTGAGAGTCACACTTATTCGACTGCAAGTTTTTTCAAGTGTTAAGTTCTCTCAGCCTCTTCAGTCCAAGTCAAGGGCATGAGTCTACACAAGTTCAAGTGATCCTCACCCTGTTGGCTCTACCACCCACCGCCCGACTGACAAACAGCCACGTGGGAACCATATCAGATTAACAGTCCCGATAATCACTGGAAATCAGCATTTAATTTTATTTTCTGCAGCATTTGTTCACTCTGCCGTATGCTCTGGTGCATTGTTGAGCACAGAAAAAGGGTGAGTCATTCTCCTCTCCGCCTATGCCTGCCATGCAAACTGCTGACTCGATGTTGTGATAATCGCGTATTTGTGCGAACTGCTTGTGTCACAGGAATGATTAATGTGCAAAGTGGATCCCCTCTCTCAGGAGGGCACTTCACCAGAAGATTGGAGACTTCACCTGTGGGTGGTCTCTCAGATCTGGGACGCAGTTAGAACTGAGGATCCATTCACTTTTTGAGAAAACCATCATCACTCTCTGGTTGTTGCACCACTGGGACCAGCCATTTGTCTCATCGGTGGCCCAAAAGCAGACTTCACACTTCTTCTCCCAGAGGAGCTGATTCAGCCCACACTGAAGAGAGCACATTCTGATATTATTCACTATTTAAGGCTACCTTCAAGTAATTCTATAAGCACTTATTGCACAAATGATCAATTATTTAAGCCATGACTAACGTAGCTTATAATGATCAATCTTATTGTCGCAGTATCAGCACTCATTTATAGAGCATTATGACCGAACAAAAAGCAATTATGGAGTTTACAATGTAAGCTGAGGTGCAATGATGCATATAATGATAATTTAGGGAATATATTGGCCTTGGCAGTATTCAGAGCAGAAAAGCCAGAGTCACGCCAGATTCATGTTCTAATTAATTTCCCAGTTTTTCTTATGTGATTATATGTGATGACAGTAATAGGTGCTCATTATTTGATTTTCTGTATTTATTCCTGAGCATTCGCATAAGGGTTTTGTTGTTGTTGTTGTTTCTTTCTTCTTCTTCTTCTTTTTGTTTTTTTTTTGATGCAGGCTAAAGTTATTTTGGGTCATGAGGGATGTCACCTGTCCTGCTGTACTCACGAATCTCATGTATAGCATAATTACAACACTAGTGAACCCTGCAATGAGTGCAGTCAGGTTCACCTCGAGACTGTGGAACCATTGGCGTTTTAGTTTATGTGGAAATATTTGCACATTTTGTGTATTGTGGACTTCTGATTGTTTCTGTTGTATTTATTTATTTATTTGTATTTGTATGTTTTTTTAAATTATGTTTGTATTTTGCTATGGACTGTTTTTTTGTGTCCTGAATAAAGTAAATTGATTGATTGATTGATGTCATGACTGTCCATGACTGTTTGAGCCAAACCATTCATAGCTTTCCTCAACTAAAAATATTTAAAAAATATATTTTCAAAAGTTCTGGAATTTTACTCACATCAAAATGTTTGGTCCCTGACTTTTATTACAGGTTTGTCTAAAAAAATGAATAGGCTAACTAAGTTGCTCTGTACAAAAAGACCATGTGTGGGATGGTTTTTCAGCATTGGAATGCCTCACACCTCTTAAACCCATGCTGCAGTGTTTGGATCTCTTTGGTGCAGAAGCATTTATTCTGATGGTCAAAAAAAGTCCTCAAAGCCAAATACGACATCATCATCAACGCTAATTTTTCTTCCCAAGCAAAGGTTTTTTCATGTTTGCAGTCAGATGGAAGTCAGATGGTGCTAAATCAGACTGTGGTGGGCAGCCATGGCAACCACTGACTTGTGAGCTGGGGCATCATCCTGATGAAACACGACCACCTTCATCAGCTTTTCTGGTATTTGCTATTGATAGCCTGGTGTAGCTGCCTCAGTAAAACTAACATATTATTCTGAGTTTGTGGTTTGGCCCTTTTGCAAGGTAGTTCTCAACCACAATGCCTTTTTGCTGCACCTCAGAAAACAGACTACATCACCTTTACAGCAAGTGAAACAATCATGTGCTTTTCTGGATGGGGTCAGGATGTGGTTTCCACTGCAGGGATTGCCTCTTTGTCTCCAACACAAAGTCATGGACGTAACACTCATCCTGAGTTCGGAAACAATCAACGAAATTAGCTTGATCTGCTTCAAAATGCAGACGAGTCTGGTGCGGTTTTGATCGTGGGACAGAAGATGTGGCACACACCGAGCAGAAACCTTTGACTTTCCAAGTCCTCCAAGTTTGCAAAAAAAAATTTTCAACTCTCTCAAAGGAGATTCCAGAAGCATTAACAATCTGATTGATAACCATTCGCTCATCACCATGTTTTGAACACGATCAGTGTTTGCTTTGGTGGTGGCAGTTGCAGGGACTCCCCTGGCAACTGATGCTATTCAGCAATGTTTTCTTCACCAGCTTTCATGTGTCCAGCAGTATAGTGTATTTTCTTAAACTTGCAGGAACTACGCCGATAAGATTTGTCAAAACAGTACATGTAGATACGTTAAGAATCCAGGTGGTTTAAGCTGTATTTCCTCTGGTTGAGGGTTCCTGTGCATTTCCCTGAGCATGATCCAGTGTGCAGGTGTCTCAGTGCTGAGGACCCCAGCAGATAGATGACTACTTTTGCGAGATAGGGATGGAATGCTGTTCTACCTGGGTAGTTTGGACTCAGAGCATCTCCATAAGGTTGTGGATGTAGCACCACCACATGCTTCTAGACCTGACCCGAGGGTTCTAATAGGTTAAATACCAATGAGAATTCATCAGTCATCTTATAGACAGAGCTGAAGTACAGATTTTTGTACATGGTCTAAACAGCAAACTGCGGTGTAATCTGTCCTTTTTTTCTGCCTCTCACCAGAAAGTGTGACAGAAGTGAGGACAAACATCTACGTGACGAGTTTTGGACCCGTGTCAGACACAGACATGGTGAGTATTCCTTCACACAGTCATCATATCTGGGCTGGTTATCAAAATCGTTGAATTATATTGCTGTTGGTTTGTCATTTTGCACGGACACTATAGGCTCTGCGTTCCACCCGGCACAAACAGTGCACAGCGCAGTGCAAGTGTCTTTGCTAATTTCCAAATGATGCAGTTATTTTCAAACCCGCGCCCACATTCTTTAAACAGTGCACTTGCACTCATCTGTGCACCCATAGATGTGTTGGTCTTAAAATGAGGTGTGGTCAGGTGCACTGGAGCATGACTATCATCAGGCAGCAAACTGTGATTGCATCATAGACCACCAAAAACCTGGTCTAAAGTCAAGCGCAGAGTTTTCTGCTATTTACATGGCGTAATATTCAATTACGCCTTACATAAGCAGGTTTATCTAACCGCAACAAAACTGTACTGAAAATGAAAATAAAATGATATAAAAGTAAACACTAATGGAAAAATACAAAACTTTCATAACTCTGGTTTGTGCCGTATTTTTACACTGGTGGCTGTCTGTGTCTGGCGGGATATGGAGGAGATCAGGTGGTCAGAAAATGCTGAGGAGGCACTCAAATGTGTCACCTCAGGGAGCTGTGATGGATTAATGCTGCTCCCGCTCGTGCACGTTGATGCTTTGCATGCAGAACGTTTTCTTCGCCAGAGAACCTCTCACTTCCAAGTTCGGCATCTAAATAGCAATGTGCCAGTTGCTGGTGCACATCACTTAAAGACAGTGACAGGTGACACTGTGGTTGATTTATTTCATGTTATGCCCAAAACACGCCCGTGGCTAATTAAGAGGCTAAATACAACCACTTTATGCCCTTTATGCACCATGTTAATTGCAAAGTAGAGTTGGACACGCCCTAAATGCACTTGTGCTATGTGCATAGAGCTTTATGTTAAATTTATTGGCTTGTGCAGTACATCAGTGTTTTGTGCAACTACAAGAGAATCTCATTTTATATGGCAGGCGTGTTTTAGCAATACAGAACATCTAATTCACACAGTTCTTTTAGTATTAAGCCCTTTAGTCAGGTTTTTTTTCCCCATTCCAGCTAAATATCACTTTTATTTCCAATTGACTAACTTGAGATTAGTGTTGTCGCATTAAACAACAAAATGTGTTTTTTTTTTCACCTTTGTAGCTTTGCCAGGAGAAAAATGTATTACATTTTGGCACAGAACCATAAAAAGTTAATGTCTTCCTACCGAAAAGGGATGGAACATTAGGCCCGGCGGATTGCAAAACAGGCAAAAATAAAATGACTGTTTAAGTTCACCAGTATATCGGATTCAAAGGAGGCTTTTCTGTGAAGATACAACACAATAACTTAATGGAATGTTAACCATCCAACCAAGGCAAACTTATTTCCCTTTTCACGTTTTCGGCCTGGCAGACTCCAGCTATCTTAAACCAGGCATCTTTAATTCCAGGAACCTAGAACAGGAGGAGTTCTATCTATACACAATATTATTTATACAAAATAGGAGCAAAATGAATTGATATTGTTGACTCAAGTACTAATTTAATTTCTATTAAGTAATGGCCCTTAGGCATGAAAGTGAGTACTTCATTACTTAAGTTACTTGAACAATCAAAACATTATTAAAGGAGTTCATCACAATGTTTCTTCTGGCACTACAATAGAATTAAGAAACGTGTGAGTAATCTGTATTGTTCAGATGGGAGATGTTACCGAAAATGAAACTTGATGCAACATCATGAAGTCTTCCACACAATCCTTAGACTTTAGACACAAATTTGCAATAAAAGCTGGAAATTCCTTGTAACATTGTTGCAAAAACAAAGTTATAGTCACTCAGCAGTGACAACTTTGAACATGGTCCTGTACTGACTGATTTTATCGATTGGTGTAAATCATCCTTTTTAATGCTAAATGTGGCAAAAACAAAAGAGATGTGTGTTGATTTTAGGGGACAAAAACCACTGTCATGTTTCCAATTATGATTGAGAATCAGGCAGTTGAGCAGGTGCTGCAGTATAAATACCTCAGTACGATGATCGACAACAAACTCTCTTCTTCTGAGTCCCAGGTTGATGCTGCGTGTAAAAAGGCGCACCAACGCATGTACTCTTATCGCAAGCTTCGCAGTTTTAATATCGATACTACTTTTATGAGAATGTTTTATTCTTCTTTTATGGAATCTGTCCTCACCTTTTCGTTTATCTGTTGGCACGGGTCACTTTCTGCGAAACTGGCTTATCGTTTGGACAGTATTGTGTCCAATACTTAAACAACCTACATGAACTGTATATAGGGCCAGGGTCTTGAAAAAGACGTGTTTAATCCTGGCCGACCCGAGCCACCCTTTGAGGAAGGAATTCACTTTGTTGCCATCAGGGTCCAGATACAGTCTGCCAGGACGCAGGACTAATAGGTTTAGAAGGTCGTTTATTATGCGTCTTTTAAACTGTGGATCTTAATTTGAAGCCGTATGGGTCATTTTTGTTTTATGTATTTGTGTGTGTGTTGTATTTATTGTCTATTTATTGTAACTGCTGGCTGTGAAATGATTTGCCCTTTGGGGATAATAAAGACACACCTTGACCTTGACCTCATACAGTTGACTGCACAATGTAACTCGTGCTGTATTATTTTCAGCTTGAAATCAAAATACATTTTGGGGTTCTGTAAAAGTGAAAATGGCTTTCTTTTGCCCTTAAACCAGTGAATTTACAAAGAAAATTATGAAACATTGCACATTACTTTTCTTGAAAAAAACAACAACTAAATTTTAGTTCGCAAACATCTCATTGGTTTAAGGGCACAAAACTAGTTTTCAATTTTTGTCCCTTGTCAACCCGTTTTACGGTATTTGTACTTAAACATACACTATACGACCAGCATGCAAAATACACAGTGCTATTATTAGTCTTTGCCGGCATACTTTGTGGAAAGATGAGGGATTAAAAAGGTTATCCATCATGGATTAGAGTGGAATCATCTCTGTCTGACAGAAGAATATTTTCCTTGTCTCACTTCAGCTCTTGAGAGTTTTGGTAAAACCTATTAAGTACAAAAACAGTAAAGTTGAGAAAACACGCCACCAGTTTCAAGCTTCTTTTTTTTTTCACTAATACCTCTGGGTCCCTCGATTGCTTCTGGAAATGTCAGAATATCGAACTTTGGCTTCAAAAAGTCGACCAAAGCTCAAAGTTGCCAGGTTTTGGCTGAATAAGTGAATCAGTTCTCGGAACTTGCTAAAACCTAGTAAGTCTAAAAATGGTCTTAAATCAATTTTCAAAAAAAGTTGACTTACTAGGTTTTTCCAAAACACTCAAGAGCTTCTCAGATGTTACTGTAGAGCCACAAGACAACATGAATGTGAAAAAACTCAGAGATTCTCTTCAAATGTTTCTGCCATTTTCATTTTGTTATTGGCAGCATGGATTTTGTCTTTTAGTGCTGGTGGAGTCAGGGGTTGATGTTCGGTCAGTTGATAGAGTAGGTTGCCCACGGTTGCTTACATATTTGCCTGTACTACATTGCATGAAGATGAGGAATCTTGTCTCATTCCAGCTCTTCAAATACATATTTCACTTCCAGACACATGATGGCATGAACATGAACAAACTCACAAATGTTGTCTTTTATGGCCCATCGCACACTCTGACGACTGGCCCGACGTTCGCCGATGGAGAGTGAAAAGTTGATTGACGTCGACCAGCACCGAGGTCCACCAGACTCCGCGGGGGCTGGGTCGACATTGGTTGGGCGGCGCTGGTGTTCGTCGTGGTCCCAGAAAAAATCTTCGACGTTCAAGCTGGAATGCCGCCGGGAGTTGGGCTCCGCTGCCACTGCGTCACCTCCGTTTGTGCTCCGTTACTGCCCTGTTCGCCTCTGCCGGCCAACGTCGGAAGTCATTCGGTTCTTGGAGCCCGGTGAGGGTGGACGGCCCAGAGAGGTTGCAACAGGAGTGTGAGCTTGAGGTCCTTGAGGTGGAGGGTGATGAGGTCGCAGAGTTGCGTCGAGTTTGTGTGGACTGCGTCGCATGGCGTCTCGGGCGTTGGGTCAGTGATCGGCTTCGCTGGGCTGCCCTGCTGCTACGTGGAGTGCACTGCCGATGTGCCCGCCCTCCGATGGCGAAAGTTGAGCTGCGTCATGGCGGGTCGGTGGACTGTCGCCCTCCGTTGAGCTACGTTGACCTGCATTGAAGAGAGGAAATTTGGAGCCCTGGAGAGACTCTGCTGCATCGGCTAGCGTCAGCCACGTCACGTCATAGTGTGAATGGGCCCTTAGTACTGTTACAGCAGCCGTCGACGTTAGCACAATCCTACCTATCACAGCACAACCCTAAAATAACAATAATAAACATAATACGGAAATTTTGCGGACCCACTCACTGACGGACTCCATTAATCCTGTGCATGCCCTGGTAGTCATAGGGAATATGCATCACCTGCAAGAGCAGCTTAAAATAGAAATGTATGGTGCGCAAATTGAAGAAAGTAGTAAGTCCTGTACGGGTCCTGAGGCTTATCGTCACGGTGATTATCCCCAGATTCTGTAGCGTGAAGTGGATGAGGGTCTATAACTCCCCCTGGATGGGACGCCAGTCCATCGCAGGTTACTTCCCCAACCAAAGCTGGTACCCATTTACAGTTCGGTGGACTGGGACTAAGCACATGAAGTGTCTTGTCCAAGGACACAAACAGGTAGCGTGAAGCAGAAACCTGGAATTGTACCCCAGTCTATATGCTGGTATAGTCCCATCCCTAACCCACTAGATTTTCTGATATGATTTCACTAAATAAATATGTTTTCCATCACTACAAGTCACTTGGGGAAAAGCGCTGCTTAAACTGGCATCTGTTTTGAACGCCACTATTTTGGGGCATTTGATGACAAAGCGCCGCGTCGTCTCCTTTAAACAGCAGATGCAGGAGATGGTGGATCTTAACGCGCTGTTTGACACCGCGGATCACTGACAGATTTGAGTGCCGGGCGGTTTCTCCGGCTCAGCACTGAGCTGGCTCGTCAGCCTGAATGACAGAGCGAGATTAGCGGTTTTCGGAGAGCTCTGCTTTCATTTGGTTCCACGTGAAGCCTACGACACATTGTGACAAGCCTGCTCGCGTCGACTTGCGCGGAGCGGTTCTGTTCGGGCTGTCAAGGCACAAACGCATAAAAGCCTGCGGACTCGCTCGTCAGCTCTGTTGGAAAAGCATCACCGAGCAGCTCAGAGGTTTATGTAAAGATGTCTGCAGAGGCAAGCGTGGAAGGCAAAAGTTTTGAAAGAGGCCAGCTTTCCTCTTAAGGAGAAATCACCGTCATCAACAAACATCGAGAAGCAACACAACGTGATGAAGTCACGCAATCACTGTGGCACAGAGCAAAAGAATTATTCTGCATTGGCTGTGTCCCATTTGCAGTGCAGATAACCTCCCCAAATCCAGATTGCTTTACTTTATGACTGATTGATGCGTTTTTACTCTTTCCCAGCTGACTGCTTGTGCACAAAGCGGAACGCTGAAAGCTATATGGAAGCGATATTTATCAATAATTTATTCATTTTATTTTGTATATTACGGACACGGACATTGTTTTATGAAATGTGTGAGTGAGGTCGATTCACGTTCCTTCGGCTCAGCCCTACGTGACACGGCGGACTTGTGGACTGCACTCAGATTTAGCATTAAACGCCGAAGACGCTTTTTAGGCGTCTTTTTGCCAACGTAACATTTTCAATGTTCAGCCTCATCCGCACCTTCAGCAGCCCATCTGTAAATGCTATTTGAAATGTTTAGTGCTGTAAATTCCTATTTATTGTACCGACCCACCAAGCTGTCTGTGCCTCCTTTTGTGCACGTTTCTGTGTGTGCGCGTTTTGCCGTTTATCAGGAACTGCTGGTCAGACACTCTGAGTTTTGGTGTTAAATTATTTGTAAGACACACTTCTCCATCGGCTCTAACGAAAGAGTTTGTCAGAAACTGAAGTATTACCACCGTAATGACCAAAAACAACTAAACTCACCGAGTACTTAGATGTCAGTAACCACTGAGACTAGACACCAGATTTGTGGCTTAAATTACTCAGAGACCCCAAGTTTCTGTGTTCCCATTGAACATTTGTCTTGACCAAAAGGTTTCTGTTTTCACCATAAAAATATCTCTTGCTGTATGTCAGTAAACACTCAGGCCAGAGATCAGATTTATGGCTTAAATTCCTCAGAGACCCCAAGTTTCTATTTACTTCAATTAATCTTTTTTTCTAAAAATAACCAAAAAATACCTTTTTTGACCTTTAACTCCAATGAAATTTCCCTTTTCTGTATTACAGTAACCACATAGGCTAGAGATCAGATTGACTTAAATTGCTCAGAGACCCCAAGTTTCTGTGTTCCAACTGAACATTTTTCTTGACCAGAAATGTCTGTTTTGACCTTTGATCCCAATGAAAGTACCCCTTACTATATCTCAGGTACCTTTTAGGCTACTGATCATATTAATGACTTAACTCAGAGACCCCAAGTTTCTCTGTTCCAACTGAACATTTTCTTTGACCAGAAATGCCTGTTTTGACCTTTGATCACAATAAAAATACGCTTTGCTGTATTGCGGTAACCACTTAAGCTAAAGACCAGATTTTTTTTTCTTCAGAGACCCCAAGTTTCTATGTCCCAACTGAATATTTTTTCTTGACCAGAAATTCCTGTTTTGACCTTTTACCCTCCATGAAATGGTGAGCAAAATTCTACTTTTGAAGTGGTACATTTCATTAATTCATTCATGATCATTCAATTTAAG
>OMMV01228854.1:2188-24811 GCA_900302635.1 Chatrabus melanurus | reverse complement strand
AGAAATTAAAGCCGGAGCAAGAACAATCTTTGCTGAGTTTTGTTGGTGGTCATGATGTTCCCCATGGGCTTCGGGAAACGTTTGATTTTCCAGCTCGCTCCGTTAGTGGTGAAGGAGTTGGCTACAGCGAACGCTAGCGATGCTAGGCGGCTTAGCATCGCTAGCGTTCGAGCCGTGTTGCCAGATGCCAGCAAGGTTTTCCAGCCCAAAACCGTCAAACACTGCGAGAATGCACAAAAAACTGCCCGTTTTGCCTTGTTTCTCATTTAAACACATTGAAATCATTAACAAGCTTTAAATTTACTTAGCCTATCCGATTTCAGAAACAATATTCAATCAAATGAACGCAAAAGTAGGCTAACCGCCCAAACCCCTTTTTCCCTGCAAAATAGACCACCGCACAATCTGGCAACCCTGGCTAAGCCGATAGTTGTTATCATCGCATGACATGCGTCACGACCAAACGTTAGCGATTGGTTGTGGCAGATCCAGACTGGCACTGGGCAGATCCAATAGTTTTGCACTTCAACAGAGTACCCGCCTTCAAGTAGAAAACACATGTCAATGGAGAGTGTCCAGACTCTGTGTACAAATGAAATGTAGTACGAGAGTCTGGTAGGACCAGGCTAGGTCAACACACCACTGTCCAGTGATTCTGGCAGAGCGAAGCAGCACCCAAACGTTGGCCAGCGTAGACGATCGCACCAGTAACTTAGGCTAGCGGAGGCTAATGGAGGGAGCTTGATCGTAGTGGAGATTACCTTTCTCTCACGGTCTCCAACGTAGCCAGAGGTACGTCGGCAAATGCTGAGGAATGTTAAACAAGTTGAATATTTTTGGACGCGGTCGATGTTCATCGGCGGAGGACGGCAGAGCACAGCAGGGGCGAGCGGACACCGATGTTTGCAAATACGTTAGTCTACGTTGGCCCAAACGTCAAGGTGAGATTGGGCCTTTAGGCACCTCTTTAGTTTCAGAATGAGTGAAAGCCATACCAGAAGCATCACTTATCTCAGTACAGAACATATGGATTTGCATCAAATGTTAAATGCAAATGGTACAGTTAATTGAAAAGGTTTTCTCAAAGAAATGGTAAGAAAAATCAGGAAATGAAGATTATTGTCTATCCTCTGCTAACTGGATGAGTTAACATTCGAACTTGTAAGACTCTTCAGCTCAGAATAGCTCAGTTGCTACAAATATTAGTCGTGTTTTAAATTTACATTAATGAATTTAGCACACTTTTTCTCCAATCAGTGTATAGTACAACTGAGGGAAACATTCAGTACAAGTTTAGAAGTGATCTGCTTCCCCACCATCTAATTAGCAATGTACCAGGTTGCAGCACAATCGGCTCTTAAAGATGATGACAGATGACAGAGATTGGTTTAATTCATGTTGCACCCAAAACACACCCATTAATTATTTGACTAACGACAGCCCCTTTGCACCTTGCACCATACTTTGTACTGATTATGTGTTGTGTTACCAGAACGATGGAGTTGGACACGCCCCAAATGCACTTGCACTATGTGCGCATAGATCTTTAAGACGGGGCCCAGAGTCTCTAATTTCTAACATTAGATTATATTTCAATACATTGTTCCAATTCAGTAATCATCCTTAGTTGTCTCAGTATTTTGCATAATGGTTGAATGAATATTTTAACACTGATGAAATTTAGCTTTGGTTCACCTGATGATCCAATGATGACGTGTTTGAAAACACAGGTTGTGTGATTGCCTTTAAAGTATGTGCTGTAAGCAGCTGTGTTACTGTATCCTACTTCTCCGAGCACTAAACTCTCATTATCCAGCTGTCCTCGCACGGCTGCACACAATACAAGGAAAAGAGTAATCTCACTGCTGTCCCCTGCCAGCCAATGGAGCCTCTATGATGCTATTTAGAGTGTCCACTGTATGTGCCGACGTGAAGCACCAGAGAGCTGCACAGATGCCCAGACTATTTTCTAATCATCCAAGGAACACATTTTTTCTCAACTGAATTAGCGTTTGTATCGACACTTTGATTTATCTTTATTACTTCGACACATTCACAGTGTTCATGAGTCACTAACCCTGAACAGAGCTGACCTTAAGATTACTGCCACTGATGAACTCTCACACACGGAGTTCACTGGATACAGAATGCTCTTAGCAGATGGACACCCCACTGAGTCTAATCTGCTTAAAGGTTGTTCCTGTAAAGTAACAAAAAACTGATTTGGCAGTTGTTGTTTTTTTCCCCCTCACCACTGTTCTCAATAATCTTGCTTAGGGCGCGTAAGGTCTAGCCCATGCTCACGTATAGTGCATAGAGGTGACTGTTATGAGTTGGTGCTATATAAATAAATTGAATTCATCTCATATTCTTGACATACGTTGCATATGGCACCTTCAGTCCCACCTCTGCCTGCACCAGCTGAACTTGACGGAAGCATCAGTTCATGGCCATCAAAGCTGAAACTCCATCTGAGAACATTATTTCCACCAGGGTGTGGTACATATGTGCACTGGGACTGGTGTCGGCGCACGGCAGAATTACTATGGATTGAAGTGTCAGTACTTTACAGCTTCTGGGAGGACCTTATCAGCTCTTATTCTGGCACCAGGAGAAATGGCTGCGACTGTCTGGGACGCCATATCTGTCTGCATCTGAAGTATGTCTGCTGCCGTATCTGACGATCTCCTTTACCGTCACAGAAAATCTGGATTTGTTGTATCATGACAATGAGCAGAATTTCCCACATACGAGTGAAACCCCAATAGAAAACAAATGCATTTTATGTTACATTCACTACAATTTGTGTTATCACAGACGTCTCTTTATAATCGTCATACTTGTTGGTTTAGGTGTGAAATCGGGTATGAAAGGACAGCAAAATGCCTCTCACGGACATTTCAGACACTGTCTCCCTTCAGCGTGCCAACAACTTGCTGTTTGCAGTGCCTGAAATGTCAGAGGAATAAAGAAAAAATTTCAATGGAGTGCTTTTTTTTTCTTCCTATTTTCATGTATTAACTGAGGATGTAGCACCCAAATGTATTTTTTCCAGGTGGTGAGCTTGTTGAATGTGTGAACTCCATCAGGTATTTCACAAAGGCAGATTACAGAAATACAGGATAACAGAAAAAGCTGGGCCTTTTTATTTTAAACGTGCGTGTCTGTGTTCCGCCATAAAAAAAACAAAACTAGGTGGCGAATCTCAATGAGTAGCTGGCAGGGTGATGACAAAGTTGTCGTAGCGCAGCCAGTGTGATGGGTTATGCGGGCATAACCCCCACACACCCCACAAATTTTTTTACATAAAATGGTGCTCTCTGGTGGCTTCTGGTGCATTCTGAGTGTCATGTTTTAGGTTTTATTTGCTTGTGTATCTATTTGGATATAAGAAAAATTTGAATGTGTATATTTATTGTCAGAATCACCCCACTTTTTGTGGGATGTCCCATGAAATGGACAGACCACCTAGTGGTACTCCACCAGGAGCCCGACCCCGTGTCTGTCTGTCTTCCTGTCTGCCTGTCCGTCCCCCTGTCTGTTACGATGTCCCGCCAAGTGACCTTTCTGTATATCTCAGCAACCACTTAAGATAGACTTGATGTTAAGTTCATATGAAAGGTCCTTGGAAGGGCTTTTATGATTTGTTAATTTGGTTGCTATGGTAACCATGGTTGCTAGGGAAAATTCTTTCTTAAATATCTCATGAACTACTTATAATAGACACTTGACGTTTAGCTCATATGAAAGTAATTTATATTGACTAAGTAATTAAAAAAGGATTGTTTTGTTTCTGTGAAAAAAAGGTTGATTCATGATTCTTCCACCCTGGGACATCCCACTTGCGGGGCTTTACACACTGCTTCTAGTTTCTTCAAAATTTAACTGCGGACACTCTGGTCCAGACAAAAAGGAAGCCGAGCCAAACGTGGCCTGCAGGACGCCAGTTAGCGACCCTGATTCAGGCGCCGCACGGCGGCAGACTTATCAAGGACGCAGATCACATTAAGTATCACAGTTTTCTACATTTTTTTTTTTAATGGCACGTTGCCTTTAGCAGCACAGATGTCTGGTGTGAACAGGATTTATTGAGGAGGAGTTTTAACAGCAACAACGGATCATGCCAGTGGTGAGTGTTTCATGAAAATATTCTGCAGTACAAAAATATATTTGGGGAAGTGGATGGTTAATGTCTGACTTTTATGTGGATAGAAGTCCAAATCTGTGGAGTAGCTGTCAGATGGGACGTCTGACGCATTTGATTGAAAGCTCTGACTGCTTTAATTGATGCAGACAGCAGTGGGAGATTTTAACGTCGCGCTGTCAGCTAACTGCCAGTAAGATCAAAAAATAATAATAAAAGCCTATTAGTGCGCTGTTACTGCTGCCGTGCATTGACACATCCACCACAACAGGGAAGCACCTTGTGTCCTGGATGGCAATCACCCATGCAGACAACCCGGCCCATCCCCACCTCTCGAAAGTAACCATCTATATGACACAGCCAAGTGAAATGTGTGCATCCCCTTGGTCTTCTCCAGTTGCTGGGGTCCTCAACACTGAGGCACCTGGCTGCTGGATCATGCACAGAGAAACGTGCCCCATGGCCAGAATGTTGTAACTGACGTTCCCTCAAAATGCAAGTGATGCTCCTCACCTTAGTCTCCTTAAAGGCACATTCAGACCTAGACGTACCAACGTAGGCGAACATATTTGCAAACGTCAGTGTCTGCTAGCCTCCGCTAGCCGCCGCTGGGCTCCATCGTCCTCTGCCGTCCTCCGCCGATGAATGTCAACCGCGTCCAAAAATGTTCAACATGTTTAAATTTTCTCTGCGTTTGTCGAGGTACCTCTGGCTATGTTGGAGACCGTTAGAGAACCTTAATCTCCGCTATGACCAAGTTAGCTTCCGTTAGCATCCCCTAGCCAAAGTTACTGGTGCGATGGTCTACACTGGCCAAAGTTTGGGTGCTGCTTCGTCCTGCTTACTCAGAATCACTGGACAGTGGTGTGTCGACCCCCTCTCCCGCAACGTTGGCAAAAGTCCCGCTTGCTCTAATGGAGCGCTGGCTAACGCCCGCCTCCGCTAGCACCATGTTGTCGAATGCCGTGCTGCGTTTGAGGTTTGCTGCCAAACTCCGGTAATGTGAGTTTTGCTGACGTTTGGCCAATTTTCTAGATTTTGCCCTGCGTTCACCAAACGCTGGGGTAAACGTCGTAGTGTGACTGGGCCTGAAGTAACTTTTTTGACAGTCATTCCAGCTGTGCCATCTGACAGTTAATTAGAATTTGCATCATGGAAGGTAATCACACTAAATGATAAAGCACAGCTGTCAGAGATGTAAAACTTTAATTTTGGCATTAGATGAATGTTTTTAAGAGAACCATTTTTACAAGTCAAGTTATAAAGAAAAACGAAATATTTAGAAAATGAGAACTTAGAAACAAAAACACTGCGACATTTATGTATCAAGAAACTGTTTTTAGTCGCAGCTGAATGAATGATTTCAAGTCTTTGTGTGAGGAACTTGTACCCACGTTTTTAGTTTGAGGTCATACGTCTAGTAGCAAGTATTTTGTGTTTCCGGGCTGCCAAATGCAAGCTGTGCTGCTGAAGTTTCAATGCACTTAAATGTCAGCTTTCTCAGAGTGGGCTGTCGTCGCTGCAGATGTTTGTCATATTTGCTTGTTATTGCTTTTTAGAATATTATGTGCGTGTGTGTCTAGTCATGAATTTGTCAAGTTTTTTTAAAACTTTCGGAAGTGCCTATTTCCTGTTTTCTTGTGAGAAATGTCATTAAAATACATGAAAAGTCTTTTGTTAAAATGTCAGAATGGTTCCGACAGTTACGCTTCCTGTGTGATTAAATCTCTTTGATGGCCTCTCCACTGACTACATGGCCTCCTTTTACTCCTACACAGGACTGAACATAACAAATGGAGACCAACCTCTTTCTGTTAATAAATGCCAAACAACCCATGCTGCACTGTAGTTTCTCTCATTACTGATTAATCTTCAGTGTTGTGTAAACCTTTTTTTTTTTCTTCCTTCTCTTCTCATGGTCTTCACTATGTTGCTGTGTTCCTCTTCTTCACACCTGGTTGCATCAGCAACCGATGAGCACAATCTGTAATTCTAGTGACGCCAG
The DNA here is from genome assembly GCA_900302635.1 of Chatrabus melanurus. NCBI lineage: Eukaryota > Metazoa > Chordata > Actinopteri > Batrachoidiformes > Batrachoididae > Chatrabus > Chatrabus melanurus. The sequence goes on along the minus strand of OMMV01228854.1, from coordinate 18,662 downwards.
ATGAAAGCGGCATGATTTCACTCTCAACTGAAAGAGAAGCTGAACACTTTTTCACTGTTTTGTTTGAGCCATCATTACTGATGTTTGGTTTGACTGACTTTGAGCGTGAGGCTTGAATTTCACACTTCTACTTATTGATGGTGCTTCAAACAATTGTTTGGGCTTAGCAGATCATATTCCAATGCATTCTGGATCCTACCTCCACCTCTGCAACACTTATTTTATTCATGCCTTAAAATCCACGGGCCAGATACGTAACTGTAGATTCAGGATGAAAAGCATGTGTATGTACAACAACAGGACTATATACACACTTAGGGCTCTATCTTGATGACTTACAACCCCAAATCAGAAAAAGTTGGGACAGTATGGAATATGCAAATTAAAAAAACAAAAAAACGCAGTGATTCTTACTTTGACGGCATGAACCTAAGATACTTCTTGTTTTGTCTGGTCAACTTCATTTCATTGGTTAATACACATCCATTCCTTCATTTAAGGCCTGCAATGCATTCCAAAAGAAGTTGGGACACTAAAACATTTACCACTTTGTAATGTTGCCATTCCTTCCCAAAACATTAAAAGATGTCTTGGCATTGAGGGTACCAAGCAATGAAGCATTTCAGGTGTTATTTTGTCAAATTCTTCCTGCAAACACGTCTTAAGGTGTGCAACAGTATGCGGTCGTCATTGCATTTTTCATTTCAAAATCCTCTTCCCATTCTCTATTGGGGACAGGTCAGGACTACAGGCAGGCCAGTCCAGTATCTGTACCCACTTCTTCCACAGCCATGACTTTGTAATGTGTGCAGAGTGTGGTCTTGCATTGTCTTGTTGAAAATGCATAGACGTCCCTGGAAATGATGTCTTGAAGGCAGCATATGTTGCTCTAAAATCATCTAATACCATCAAAGAAGTGTAAATTACCTTTGCCAATTACCTCTGCACTGGCACAACCCCATATCATGACAGACCCTGGCTTTTGGACTTGTTGCTAATAACAGTCTGGATGGTCCATTTCATCTTTGGTCCAGACCATATGGTGTCCATTTCTTCCAAAAAAGACCTGGAATACTAATTCGTCTGTCCACAATACACTTTCCATTACATTTCCACTGTGTGATGGTCCAACCCAGATGCCTCAGAGCCCAGCAACTTCGACACTGCTTCTGGACAAGGTTAACATAAGGCTTCTTTTTTGCACAGTAAAGTTTTAATTGGCATTTGTGAATGCAACTCTGTATTGTAGTGCTTGACAAAGGTTTCCCAAAGTAATCCCTTGCACATGTGGTTATATCAGCTATTGATGAATGACTGTTCTTGATGCAGTACCGTCTGAGGGATTGGAGATCACAGGTGTTCAGCTTAATCTTGCACCCTTGCCCTTTACGCACTGAAATTCCTCCAGATTCCTTGAATTGTTTAAGGATATTATGCACTGTAGAGGGATAAATATGCAAATCACTTCCAGTCTTTCTTTGAGGAACATTGTTTTTAAACATTTCAGTCATTTGAAATAATTGAAGCAGTTGAGTGCCCCATTCCTGCAGCACCTCCTCCTGCTCCATCTCCGTCCACCTGATCTCCTCCATATCACCTCTCAGACGGACAGCTCTCTACTGGTCCTGGACCGTCCTGTGGCCAACCGTGTCTTGGTCCTCCCCACCTGTGAATCCAGGGAAGAAGAAAAAAAACCCAGCATAAAGATATGGTAGACACCAGAAGGCCCTATTTTGACAACGGAGGCAAAATCGAGTTGCACAGAGGGTACAAGTCCATTTGGAGCATCTCCTAGTGCAGTTTGCTATTTAAGCGGTGGGAAATACCAGTGCAAAGCAGAGTGCCCAGCGGGTGGATTTACTGTGTTCATTTTGCATGGGTGTATTGTCCTCTGAACATGATACCGACCAATCGGAGTAGCACCAGGCACACAATGCTGTGGTTTCGATGAAGCTGACGCAAGTGAAAGAATTCGTGGCACATTAACGGCTTAGCAGCAACCTGTCAGAGCAGACAGGAGGCACCTAAGCTCCCTGAGGTGAAGCAGCGCAGCAGAAGAGGTTTTTCATGAGTGTTTACTCTTATTTTATTTAATGGATGTTTTCAATTCACTTTCGTTGTGTATTTTACACATATAATATCACCTGCCTCTGGGAGAGAGCGCGCTCATAAAATATCATTGTTTCACCTAGAAACACTGATAAATAAATAATAAACAATAGTTAAATGTTTGAAATAGCAGATTGTTTTTTTTAATTGCCAGCGTGTGAATACGCTCAGTTATGTGGCAAAGTTCGTGTGCAACTGAGCTCAAGGCACATACCTGCAAGTGGCTGATTGAATTGCATTTTGCGCTTGCGGTCATTAAGGCTTTGGTTTTGTTCACATTGCCAGTTCAAATCGGATTTATTGCATATCTGATTCAAATCTGATCTCACTGACTGACTGTCCACATTATATATATTGCAAGTGATCCTGACTACAGGATCAAAGTAAAAAGGATTAAAGCACAGCAAGCAGGATCAAAGTTTTGGCTCCACTTGTTGGTCTGGATCCACACCAAGATTTATTTGCTCCTTCCTTAGAACCATATCCCACACCTCCATCAGGTTTCATTAAAATCAGCTCATTAGTTTTTACATAATCCTGCTCATTGGTGATCACGTATCCTCCTTGGCGAAGGGATGAATTTTTGGCGTAACAGTGTCAGCAAGAAGCTTTGTGGAAGATTTGAATGTAGATTTTGTCTTCTCGTTAACAATGTTTTTCCCTGAGCCAGTCTGCCATCTGGAGCAGGTGACACAATAGAGAAAAGTTGTTCTGTGCTTCACAGCCAGTGAAGCCTGTAATGCCTTCAGAGGACGGTGTTGTAGTTTCTCTCAGTAGTCTCTTTCATGCACAGTCACTCAGGTTTTGATGACAGCCTGCTCTAATCACCTTTAGCAGAATGTGCCACATTCTCCAGCTCTGAATGCATGATTGAACACAACTCGAGGGAATAGTCTGTGACTTGGAAATATTCCTGTAACCATCTTTTGACTTGTCTCAAGCTAACTAGCTGTAAAAATGGTCAGCTGTCTTATGCTGAAGGTGCTGAGTATTTGTACAACCCATTCTTTTGTTTTTTTTAGTTTTATTTAATTTACGTCATGTTGTAGAGATGTTGTCTCACACACACACACACACACAAGCACACACACACAGACCAGCACCAATCAGTTGAAACAAAAAGCTGTAGACTGTTTGTCCTTCATGGTACATGGTTGCCCATCCCTAAATTAGATCACTGTTTTGTTTTTTTTTATTATTAATAGAGGAAGTCTCTGTAGTAGAGCTACCTCCAAGACATTCAGGAGTGTACAAAGAAATAAGTATTTCTTTGTAAGAGATCGGCGGTGTATGTGTCAGAGAGAAGTATGGAGTCAGGCAATTAGGCACGGAGAATGCATTACACCGTCAGTGTTTTCCCTTATGGAACTAATCAGACAGATTTACACACACCCTGCCTGGTTTCAGCACGTTGACAACATCTAACAAGGAATGCCTCATCTGTCTCACCACAAAACGACAACGGGGGCTGCCTTCACTGCAAAGAGCTGAGTGTAGTTAGCAAGCATGCAGTCCCGTTTTGTCAGGATCTTGGTGTGTTTGTGTTAAACTTTGAACTGCTGCATTATCAATCCTGAAATAAAGCTTTGGAAGACCTGAAAAAAATGAGGACTAGATTGTGTGTGTGTGTGTGTGTGTGTGTGTGTGTGTGTGTGTGTGTGTGTGCGCACTCACACCTAGACGTTTGGGCCAATGTAGACGAACATACTTGCAAACATCGGTGTCTGCTAGCCGCCGCTGGGCTCTGCCGTCCGCCAATGAACGTCGACCACGTCCAAAAATTTCAACATGTTTAAAATTCCTCGCTGTTTGCCAACGTACCTCTGGCTAAGTTGGAGATTGTTAAAGAAAGTTGATCTCTGCTACAACCAAGTTAGCATCCGCTAGCCGAAGTTACTGGTGCGATCGTCTACGCTGGCTAACATTTGGGTGCTGCTTCTCCCTACCTGCTCAGAATCACTGGACAATGGTGTGTCCAAACCCTCTCCCGCACGTTGCCATGTTTTCAAAGGTCCCGCTTGTTCTAATGGAGCGCTGCCTAACGCCCGCCTCTGCTGGCCTCCACTAGCACCACATTGTGGAACACTTGCTCACAAATCTCTCATTTATTTATCTTTTTTCTGTGTTTTTTTAATTATTTGAAAATAAAGTAGTCATACAGTAAGATTTCTTTGCAATATAGCTACACTGAATGAAAAGAAACCAGTTGTAAGTTCTCACAAGGTCATCTTCCATTGTTTCTCCATTAACTTTATACTAATTGAGATTAATTGAGATTAAAAGCAGTTGTCAAGGTCACCACACCCTGGGCTGGGGGTAGAATGCTTGACGATAGCGCTTCTATTTCTGCTTTACAGGCTCATAAGAGCAAGAATTATTCAGCCTCCTGTAAATCTGTGTAAATGCTGAGAGATTGGTTTGCTTAGTGTTCACTAAACCCCTGGCTCTCCTGGCAGTGATATTTATTTGTTTGTTTGTTTGTGTTCAGGCCGCAGGGTCCTCAAATGTCTAAACCCGTGGGTGAGCATCTGTCCAGCACCACCATCAGCGAAGCCTCCACTGTTGTCACCTCCTCCACTGTGGACTCCACATCTGCCTCCAAGGTCAGCCTGTGTGTACGTGGTTCAGTGTAATTCTTGTACAGTGAAGACTTCCATGTTTTGCATGAGTGACCCCGTTGGGAAAACGTGCAACATCGTAATCTGAAATGTGCATTTCTACTTATGTGCGATAACTGTCTTAAATCATTTTTTATGAATAAATATTCAGAGTAATTTACTTCACAAAAGCACTAAGGGTGGAACCCCCTCCCCCCCATGGTAGCTATTGTAATTTAAATTGGTTTCTCCCGTTTTGATTGGGGTCGCCATAGCGCATCCGATATGGAGCCACATGTTGATTTGGCACAAGTTTTACGCCGGATGCCCTTTCTGATGCAACTCCAGCTCTACATGGAGAATGTGGCACGGGTAGCCTCGAACCAGGGACCTTCTCGTTGGAAGGCAAGTGTAGTAACCGCTTGTGCCAAAGTGTGCGTCTTACATTACTGTTGCTGTAATGTAAGAATTTAACAACAGATTCACCACAGATCTTAATTAATTATACCGGGCTCATACAAAGGTTTAGGGAACAAAAAGGAATCACCCTGTCCATCCGTTTGTCCATTAGACTTGTAAGAGGAACTCCCCCTAAACCAGTTGGTGGATTTCATTGATAATTGACGCAGTGTTGGCACACCATTCATCACAAAAGATTTGCTATCACCGATACGCAATGCATGCAATCAACTACTGTGTCAGAGCAGGGGTGTCCTTATGTGAGCTTGCTCACAGATCTCAAATTTTTATCCCCCACCTCCTCGTTAGCAGAAAGGGGGATATTGTCGTCGTGATGTCCGGGCGTCCGGTGTTAACCATTAGAACTCACTCATTTTTTTCAAGTTTCCATTGTCCTACCTTTATGAAACTTCTGGGTGTATCCTGAACTGAGTTCGACATTTGTGAAAAAACATTCAAATTTTTCTGGATTTCTGGATCTAGACTTCTGGACTTAGTCTCTGAAGTGCAAAGTCACTCATTTTTTTCCCAGGTTCCCGTTCGTCTAGCCTTTTGAAAGATTGCAATTGAATGTTTCTGGGCGTATCCTAAACTGACATTTATGAGAAAAAAATTTTCAAATTTTCCTGGATTTCTGGCTCCAGACTTAGTCTCTGAAGCCTGTTTGCTGTATAGTGCAAAGTCACTCATTTATTTTCAGGTTCCCATTGGTCTAGAAAAAAAGAACACGGGGCATGTTCCCATCTCTGTTGGGTTCTTGTTTTAGCAGCTATAGAACAGCAAATGGACACCATTTCTGTTGCACCTCTTCATTTCAGAATTGATGCTTTACTGTTTTAATGTCTCACATTCACCCATTCACATGCCCCAGTGCCAGGTGCTTCCGTGGAAGGTGTTGACCTGCACATCGGGAGCAAATTGAGCTTTGGCGTCTGGCACAAAGACACTTTGGCATATCGACCGACATGGCAAGAGTCAAGCCATCTATCTGTCGGTACTATGGGGAGGTGTTGGTCTAAAGGTTAAAGCAGTGGGTTTGAGACCAGAGGATCCTCGGTTCAAATACCTGGCAGACCAGAAGGCAAGCGCCTTAATCCCCAAGTTGCGCTTTGAGCATCTGATGGAAAAGCGCTATAGAAATGCAGTCCATTTACTATGGAATTATTAAAAAACAAATTTGGATCCAGAGGATGTTTGTGCATGAGTCTGGGTTACAGTTGTGTCCACATACAGTCAGACCAACTGACACACTAAAAGGATCACCTTTATTCAAAGGTGCAAGGGTCATTTTGAGAATAGTAAAGTGGGTCAGTTGGGTTCATTGGAATTAGTTGGGTAATCCATGATTGTGCATAATAATTAACACTAGAAATCGAAGGCCAGTCAATCCCTTTGTATATATTTTACAGCTAGAAGATAAATTCCCTGTGCTGGTAACAGCACAGGCCTTGTGCAGCAAAAATATGAATGAGTGGGTTGGTTAGTCCATCCCAGCCATCTTGTCTAAACAGTAACTCCAAAACAATAAATGCCATCATCTTTTATGTCATCAAATTAAAAAGGGCGCAAAATGAGGATGAAATGATTAGTTTGTGGTGAACTTTTATATGCCAGGTCATTCCCAAAAGCAACTTTGTTTTGCCTTTGTAATAACCTGTAGACGTGTCTGCCACCTGCTGCATGATTAGTGGATGCTGGATGGATTACAGAAAATTAGAAACATCTGTGGTTCAGTTTCCATGTAGTTTGTCTCCCACCTGCTGAAACAATGTGCACGTGGTGTGCATCAGCTTTAAGATAGCAACTGAAGGGAGAAACCTGACGCTCAGTACATCAACAAATATGGGCCAAAATATACAACAGAATGTGAAAGTCAAAGCGAACCTGTGAACGTGTGGCCGGGGATGGTGCAAAAACTTCTCGTCTGTTATGCTAATTAATGGTGGCTAATTTGAAACACTGTTCAGGAACGTTTCGAAACAAGTTTTGCAACATTGTTCTGGAGTATTTGTCAAAAGGAAGACCTGCTGGACAGTTTACAAATGTGCATCTATATCAAGCTGTGAATTTAACATTTATAGGCTATAGTCGGTGCAGGGTCTGTACATGCTCTAGCACGTATGTGACTTATGGTATATGGACTGCATTTATGCAGTGCCTTTCCTCAGAGGAAAAGCGTGCGCGTGTGTGTGTGTGTGTGTGTGTGTGTGTGTGTGTGTGTGAGAGAGAGCGAGCGAGCTCACACCCGCACTCACACCACTGTCAGGGTGCTGCCATGCAGGGCTCTACACACCAGGAACAACTTGGGGATTAAGGACCTTCCTTAAGTGCACCTTAGTGATCTTCCGGTCTGTTCAGGGATTTGAAAATATGGCCCTCTGATCACAAGCCCACTACTCTAACATTTTGACCACAACTTCTCCCAAAGATGTGGATCAACTTCAAAATCTGATCACTTGTTCTGAGACCCCAGGTCTCCGTTTCCATGAAATTTCATTAATATCTGTCTACCTTTTTGACTTAGATTGCCCACAGACAAACAAACCGAATGCTGCAGTGTATAAGATTTTGTGTCATCTAGTGGTGAGGTTGCTCATCGCCCATCATGATTTTGTTTCCCTTCATGCTTTCACTTCTTTGGCGATGGGGTTTAATGCTGCCTTGCTTTCTCTTGTGATAAGTAATATATATGATCATTTATTTCACAAAAATGAAGGTTCTCAAACTCGTTCGCCTGCACTAGCAACCAGGAGACAGTGTAAAGGAGAGCAACCACTGATTCCTCTTCATTTTTCTTCAGTCTTCCAGCTGCAGTTTTTCAAAATGTGAAAAATTGAAGTATGTCTGTTTTGGGCGACTGTATCAACATGGCGCCGCAACATCCAGGCCTCCATGAAGGGGCCGGCTCCTGTGTAGATATGAAGGCCTCATTTTAAGTTTATGAAAGCACATCGATTTGTTGTTGCAGGTAATTATCCAGTAATGAACAGATGATTATGAATGCTATATTCCATTTCTGCTAATAAACACCCCTAAATCCTACACACTGTAACTTTAGACAACAAAACACAACGGCCACTATCTTGGCAGAAATTCAGTTGGGGTGCGTCCGAGTGCAAATTGCTATCTAGAAGGCTCTTATTCCGGGCGCTGACTGAGTGCTGGGCGCAAAGGGGCAGCAATAATGGTCTACATTATTCAAGGGCCTGTTCTGTAGGGATATCATCAGCATCAACCAATCAGTGTCACCTGTCATCCCCTTTAAACAGGAGTGCCTAAGGCACACAGTGGTGTGGTGTTAAAGGGACGCAAGTGAAAGGCGTGGAAAGGAAGGGTTTATGGTGAGGAAACGGATCTGTGCAGGCAGAGCGATGGAGCGCAGAGACATAACTCTGGTAGTTGGCGTGACATTATCACCTATGTGAATATTGCGTTCTTTAAAACCTGCTACTTCACTGTGTGGAGGGTCCACTGACCATCGTACATGTACGGTGGTCACGTGTATCCTGAATGGACATACCACACCAGTCTCCTGTAACACCTTTTAAGGTAAGTTAAGAGATGTTGGCTGTCTTTTTCTGTTCGCTGTGACCCAGTTGGAGTGAGCTTTATTTGTCTATTATAAGGTTGCAGTAATAATTACTATTAATTTAATAATTTATTCATTTGTAGAACGCTATCTATTAACATCATTTTAAAGTGCCAATCATCAGACAAACATGAAAATTTAGCAATCATCACACAATTGCAGGCATGGATGTATATTGACAAATGAAATGAAGTTGAGCACACAAAACATGAAATATCTTGGGTTCCTACTGTCCGCAATGAAATAAAGGTCAAAGTCAATGTAAGAATCACTGTGGGGGTTTTTTTGTATTGTCCATACAGTCCCAAGTTTTGCTGAATTTGGGTTGTGGCAGCGGACCTAGAATAGAACCGTGAGGTACTCCATACTTCACTGTGGAAAACACAGATGTAATGTTGTAAAAAAACACAACGCGATCGGCCTGATACATAAGTGTGAATAGTGTATGATGTGTTCTTGTGTAAAAACAGGTTGTTGTGCATCTTAATCATGGAATATCAGCAGATATATTTTTGTTTCAAACCAAGTTTAATATCCAGTCCCCCTGTGAAAACTCAGTCCACCTCTGTCCACACAGCCCCAGTCACAGGGAGGGAGAAAGGCAGCCTAAAGATACGGTACAAACCAGTGTTATTAAAGTTGGGTTTTTTGCATTTGCTATTGCTTTTATGTAAATTTTTTTGTATGCGTGTGTTAAAATGAGTTTCATATTTCTATTATGCTCTGTTCACTGTGTGCAGAGTGTATGTGGTGAACCCGCTTATTTAATGCACATCTGAGTGCTGCGCTCTTAAAATGCTGTAACGTCGCTGCACTTGACTTTAGATCTGCTTTTACGCGGGCTAAAGTGAAAACACTTTCTTTACGGATGATAGGAATGTGCAAGCTTAGCGCTTGACCACACCTCATTTTTCGATGGACACGCCTAAGGGCGCACAGATGAGCGCATGTACATTTGTTATCAAAGGAAATGGGCACTGGGCATAGAAATGGCAAATGTGTCATGTGGACGCTAGCAATAACATGTAAATTACGTCGTGTGTCGCTTTGCGCAGAGTAGAAGCTAGGGCCCTACATCTTTGGCCAAGGTAATAGTCATCCTCAAATTAAAAAAATTTACTTTCATAGTTGTATTTTGGTGATGCTTGTTTTTACAAATGGTGTTTTATGGCCCTAAATTTGAAATAAATCTACTTTAAGGCGCAGTCACACCTAGACGTTTGGGCCAACGTAGACTAACGTATTTGCAAACGTCGGTGTCCGCTAGCCGCCGTTGGCCTCCGCCCTCCTCCGCCGATGAACATCGACCGTGCCCAAAAATTTTCAACATTTAAAATTCCGAAGTTACTGGTGCGATTGTCTGTGCTGCGCTACCAGACTCTGGTAACATGAGTTTTGCTGACGTTTGGCCAATTTTCTCGACTTTGCCCTGCGATCACCACACGCTGGGGTGAACGTCGTAGTGTGACTGCGCCTTTAGTGCATTTTGTTCTGAGTTAAACAATGTTCACATAGTATCAAGTACAGTTTCACTTTTTTTGTGATGCTGTTTCTTAAGAAAAATTATACGTTTGTTCCAGTTTAGCCTGGGAGCATACAAATATAAAACACAGTGTAAAGACTGACAAGAAGGTATCTGCTCAGCAGTGAGCGGCCCACTAACATCACATTGTTCTGTTGGCTGAAATTGAATAGACTCCAGTGAAAAGTAATGTTCAAATGTTAAATACTCCACTACTTCCCTTGAGCATGATTCCAACTGGAGCTATTCACACGACTGATGCCTCTAAAACTGACAGAGATATTTTTGCTTTCAGGCTCTTTGGACTGTGAAAGACTGTGAAGGTGGCACTTGAGCCATTTAAGTTAGCAAACCCTATCAAGTTTTAATTAGCCTTAAAACCTTAAAATGCACTTTGAACGTCCTACATTTAATTAAGCATTTATTGAACCACTTTGTTCTGCTCTTTCTTGTTTTGTGTTCAGATGAGCACGATAGTACAGGAATGAATGTGGTTCTTACCAATAGCAGTCGTACCAGCAGGAGAATGGCAAGAAGGAGAGTTGCCGGGTTGATCCATGACAACCACACACAGAGAAACATGTGAAGGCTTCCATGCAGGTTTATGGCCAATGACGTGGTTTCAGTTACTGTACCTGCGCATCTGCTGAAGGCGGTGTGGAAGGACAGTTTTTCCATATCGGACTGTGTTGGTTTAGGTACTTAAATTAGTGAGCTAGTGTGCAGTTAAGTTTGGTACTGTAATAGTTTAAAACACTGATGTGATAATTTCACCTGTTTGATGCTGGATATGCGTGAATAGCAAACCGGTGTGGGGTGCCTCAGTGTGGATCATACACTTGTCCACTTCCGTTCCCAACAACACTAAAGCTGGCATTTTTAATTCTGCCACTCTCTTAATGTTTTTGCCAGCAAAAATGAATAAAAAATAAAAAAAAAATGTAAAATGGCTAATAAAGCAATTTTAATAAAACCTGGTTAAAAGTTGAGGTGGGGCGTGGATTAGAGCAGATCTGCAACAAGACGCGTCAACAACTGTTTTGAAATCACAATAAAATCTATATTAATATAATTTTTAATTGACCTTAGGCCTAACCTGGAATGCTGTCTATTAAATGTTGATGTGGATGTTGATAAATAGGTGGTGTGAAGATGTTTCTAAAGGTTTTTTTTTTTTTTTTCATGACTGACCAGGATTCTTGTGCCTCATTCTCCAGTATTAACTGCAAACCACCAAATATTAGTGGGTTCGCATAATCAGTGAATCAGCTGAGGGGTTGCAAAGCTCCAGGGATTTGCCGTATTGCAGCTGAACTCCTCCAGGCGGGCGGAGATGCTGTTCGCCTGGCATTGCAAACAATCTTTGTTTCACTCTGGGAGAAGGGTATCGTCCCTATAGACTTCAAGAAAGGACTTGTTTTCTTACTCGGGAATGGAAAGGGTGATCACCAAAGTTGCATAAACTACAGGTGTATTTCACAGCTCTCTGTACCAGAAAAGTTGCTTGCAAGGATTATTCTTTGCTTGATTACTTGCTGCTCAGCAGCCGGAGCAGTCTGGCTTCACACCCAAGAAGTCCCCCAGCAACTGCACCTAGCTCTGCGAATACTCATTGAATGCAAGTACGAATATCGGCATTGTTTCTTTCATTTTCACAATGCATTTGGTTCGGTTGAACAAACTGCTGTGTGGGACATATTGAGAATTTCTGAGATCCTCAGCAAGTTGCTGGATATCATAGCCATCCTATACGCAGGTACTGTGCATGCTGTTCAGAGCATGGGCAGAATCCCTGACTCTTTTCTAGTTGAATACCGGCATTTATCAGGGGTGTGTTCTCCCTTCTACACTGGTCAATGCTTGCATGGACTGGCCGTTGGGTAGGGTTACCGAAACCAGCGGTTTAGGTGCTTCTGTTGGCATGGAAATGTTTGCTGACCTTGTCTTGCTGTGATCTTTGTGGAATAAGTGGATGCCTTGATTACAGCACTTGTGAAGCTGAATGAGGAATCGGAGTGTCTGGGTTTGCGATTGTCCTGGTTCAAGACCAAGATCCAGGGTTTCAATGACTTCCTGGACTCGACAATCTGTATGTGGTGGAAGTGTTGAACTTGAAGAGAGTTTACATAAAAGTGTGAGATACCAATTTATTGTCATGGTTGTTTTTAAATAATAATTGCATAAGTCTCGATGCAGAGTTGCAGTGAAATCAAAGTGCAAGCAGAGGGAAGGCAGCTGCGCATTCACGTGAACGGAGCATGTTAAAAGCAAACAGCCTCTGCCACCCTACATAATTATAATATATATATATATATATTACAATTATATACAACATAATTGTGAGAGTACATTTACTCAGAATACCCAATGACATGTAGTTACTGACCTCAATATTTCGCCTATAGGTTGGCATAGGCTAAGAATAAATTGGAATTTTTTGGGGAGATAGTTCCTAAAAATTCAAGGCTACATCAGTTTGGTCTCTAGCAGTATCCTTTGCAGTATAATCCTCATCACTTTATTCTTTCTCAACCATAAACACCACTCATGCATGGTACATACTCATGGCCACTGTCTATCTGGTATTATTTAAACATTGGACATGCTGTTGTCATTCAGGACCATGGGCAGAAATTCCTTGTTTTCAATGTTCTTTAAGTTCTTAAGCAACACTTAAGCAAAGTGATATTTGTCTCGCTTTTTTATTTATTTATTTATTTTTTGTTGATCCAAAAAAAAGATCCGATCCGTCCCTTAAAACTGGGATCCAAACAGTGGGTTTTGGGATCCGTTACACTCCTACCTGTACCTTTTGCAAGAGAATGACTGGTCTTGAGGGTCCTGGTGCTTCCTGTATGGTTGTGAGACTTGCACACTAACCAGTGTTCTAAGGCGACAACTAGATGTCTTTGGTGCTAGGTCTCTTCGGAGGATCCTTGGGTACTCAGGTGAGGAATATCACTTGCGTTGTGTGGGAACGTCAGCTATAGCATTTTGATCATGTGGTGCTTCATTCTGGATGATGTCTGTGGAGATTCTCCGTCATCCAGGTCATGGTATCCAAGTAGGTTGAGTCAGTTCAACTTGACTTGTTTAGTTCTTTGAAGACGTTTCGCTCTTCATTCAGAAAAGCTCAATCAGTTCTCATCATCTTGATGCAGAGTTGCAGAACTGATGATGCTTTTCAGGATGAAAAGTGAAACGTCTTCAAAGAACTAAGCAAGTCCAGCTGACCTGACTCACCCTACTTGAATTCACTCTGAGCATGATCCAGCATGCATGCGGCTCAGTGTTGAGGCCCCCAGCAGCTGGAGAAGGCCAAGAGGACGCCCACGTCTCACCTGGCTGAAAAATGGTTGCCTTTGAGAGGTAGGAAAGGTTTCTCTCTTTTCTACTTACTTTTTCTCTCAAGCTGCCTGCAGCTTCACTCCTATTTTCTGCTCGTACAGACTGCAGGCCTTCTTGCTGAATCACAATATTTATGAATATATTTATATTCATTCTAGAATATGTCCCTCGTGGATCCCAAACTTGATCTGACAGTGATGGTGAACAGATGTGTGCAGAATAACAATAAAAACAGTTGTTGTTTTGGCACATGTACTATTCTTATCTCTCTTCAGCTTGTATATTGTCCTTCAAGTTGTCCTTTGCTCAGGGAATTTACTATTACCATCAACATAAATTTGTTGAAGTGTTTCAGCATTAGCAATGTGCTCAAAATCCAATTTAAGCTTCTGAATGAATGAACCTCATGTCGGCCGCGGCTTGGGTTTGTACAAGAATGTGATACGTTGAAGACTGGAATCAGTCTGTATCACTCAGCAGCCCACCTGCACCTACTGAATGTCCATACGTGGCTTCACATGAAATCTCATGCTGCCCTATCAACAGGTGCCACAGGACTAAGATGGGAACATGTGTCATCGGGTGCCGCAGCCAGGCGACAAGGCATCCATCATGACACAGTGTTAACGCTGCACACCATGTTTTCCTGCACTGCACTCCAATCCCCAGGTGCTGTGGCTCATCACCCCCGCCACAGCCCAGCAGCAAAATAGCACAGATTTCTCATTCTGACAAGTAAAAATCATCATTCTGCAAGTAAAAGTAAAAAGAACCTTCTTTCAGATGAAAGTTGAATCATTTGTGTGAAATGAATCCATGCTTTGAATAAGTCAAAACCATTCTGCCTCTGATGAAACATCAGAGGGAGCTTCAGAGGTAGAAATCATCCTATATCCCCCATGAGCTCTATGTCATAGGCTGCATTGAGCACTTGTGTTCTCTGCAGATGGATGCACATTTAGTCATGCTGTGTTCATAACTAGTCAGCACAACGTCTTTGGGATTTATCAAAGCCAGTGTAATTTAGAAGTTTTAGTCAGGTCCTAGTTTCCAGTTAAAAATATATGTACCTTCATGTTCTGCTCCAGTATACTGCAAAAGCTTCACTTTGTAAGGTTGTGTCTCACTTTGTTGAATAGTGGCAAGTTCAAGGATTGGCTTGTCACTAAAAGGTCTCAATTTCAAATCCCGTTATCGCTCTAAAATATGAACAGAGAAAAACAAAGACTATTTCTCTCACGTAACGACTGCAGTGTTGGTAATACCTTGCAGAGTAATGTGCCTTAAAGGGAGGTTCCACCTTCACAATGTTTAATCCTTTATCTCCCAGTGAAAATTTAGTTTGCAGTGTCTCTTCCTCCCAGGTCCTCTTTATTTGTCTCTGTAACAACGCCCACACTCAACTCCCTAGCAGCGCCCAGTACAAGTAAATGGGACTTGGATATCAGCATCAGTGCAACTGTGATGGTTGTGGAGAAAAACTTGCTTTTCTCGTGGTCTCTAAGGGGAGGGGATGCCTGGAATGTGCACGGTTCTCCCCATCAACCACCCTTCCCTGACACATATGTAAATGACGTGCTGTCCCCCACAACGCACAAGCCGTGGCTGCGTCCTGGTACCACCTTATCGATGTATTTACACGTGGTGTCATGTCATACTGGCATCATAGCGTATTTGTGACGTTTCATGTTGACATCGTGATAATTCGTGGTGATTCTCGCTAACATTTTGTCAGGTGCAGATGAGGTTGTGGCGGTGTCTTGCGTGTCGTGATGTGGTAACGGCATCGTGGAGGTGTCTTAGTGTTGTTGTCAGTACACGGTTGGCGGGTCTGTTGTTGTTGTTCACACCAACAGACTGTAATTCTTGGCGGCACTAGGCCATTTGGTTCAGCTTAGAGATCTCGACGGTTTGTGAAAGTGTAAACCTCGCTTCAGTGAGAACAGCTTGCAGTTTTGATCTTTATGCTTTTGGTTTGTGACAGTGATAACGTGGAGCCAGTTGTGATCAACAATAAAAAACCTGCTTTAACAGAGCAGCTAACAGCTGTTGGAAATTTAGAATACGTATATGTATTGTATTCCCAACCTCTGTGTTGCAAATGGTTTAATTATGTTTCAAAAAAGTGTACTTTTATGTGAAATTAGATTAGCCAGGTGAACTTTTACTTGATCAGATTGGAATTTAGATAGATAGATAGATAGCTAGATAAGACTTTATTAATCCCACAATGGGGAAATTCAGTATAACAGCTCCACAAACAGGACAGATGAAAGTGTAAGAAGTAGAGTAAAAATAAGTAAATAAATAGTCAAAAAACCAGACAGAATAAACAATAGCAAAAAATAAACAAACCTACATATATATATAATTTACATGAAATATAGAATATAATGTGCCGACGGTTGTTGTACATAAATAAAATGAAATGTGCAGTGAAGTTTTAAATATATTGCAGGGGTATATACATATGAATATATTTACTGTAAGTGTCCAATATTGCACATGATAAATGACACAGTGGCAGTGGCTACATCAAAGTTCTTCATTATACAGCCTGGTATTTTGTGTAACATCAACCACAGTCATACAGAGAGGGGAATGCATTTCCTATTCAGCCACTTTACCCTCTTAGATTACCCTTATCTGGCTTGGCATTTGAACCAGCAACCTTGTGGGCTTAAACTGAATTCTCAAAGCTTTTAGGTTGGCTAATAGCTTTGTGTTAATGTGACAAATAGCTGCTCTGCGCCCCGAGTCGCTCACCTAGAAGACTGAGTGCTGCTTTGCAGAAGGGACCGGAGCGTGTTCAACAGAATTACCCTCAGCCTAAAAATAGACCACTGCAAC
>OMMV01228828.1:0-11187 GCA_900302635.1 Chatrabus melanurus | reverse complement strand
TTGTGGCCCCGCTAAACAGCCGCACGTTGTCGACGCACCTCTGGGCTGAATTCTTTAAAGCCAGTCACTGAACTTTACAGTGTCAGGAGTCTCAGCACCTTTTTTGACCATGTGTTCTGGTGCCAGAGATGATGTTTGCTGAGTTGATGTGTGGAACTGACAGCTTGGCTCCGGAACCACGGGTTTATGCACCAGACACACTTCTTGTCATCACTATGCGGCATATATTCCTCACTACTGCTGCATGACAAAAGCACGGCAGCCCCAAGTCACACATTAGCCATTTGTTAATCACTTTTTTGCAGCATTAATGTCGTGCTTGTGTATCTGTTGTGTATTTGCGTTTTTTCTGTCAATGTGGGATATTTTGCTGCAACATTCGTGCGTGTCAGTCTCACACTCCACACATTTCGACATCCACCTGGCGTGTTTCACACAACCCGTGAAACAGCCGCAGAAATTCAGGTTGCATATCGGCCGCAGAGCGAAAAACCGCAGGTGTGATAGCCCCTTTAGTCACCACGGTGGCGTTATTTCCACTCACTTGTATGCATTTGAATATGTAATGTGGCCTTATGAAGCCAAAACACACACATGAACACTTGTGATGATGATGTTTTACATTTATCACATGAATGCCAAAAGAGGTTTACACTTGTAACTGTGGCTCAGTTGGCAGAGCTGTTGCCCATGAATTAAAGGGTTTCTGGTTTGCTTCCCGCTTGTGTGATCAATGTTTATTTGAGCTTCTGTAAGCAAAGACACCACTTGCCGGTCAGCAAGGCAGGCAACTGCTTGTGGCCCCCACTCAGTAGGGGGGACCCAAGGGATGACAAACATTAAACTAGTGCAAATTTTGTAACCTGACTCCACTCACTCCTGTTGCAAGTGATCGTAAAGCCACTCAAAGATAATAAAGAAGAGTTATCTGGGAGTGAAAATAAAAAGACAAAAAGGACAGGCTTGCCAATATGTAGACCTGGGTTTGAATCCCACTCATGCTACCTGTCTGTGTTCTTGGACAAGACACTGAATCTACATTGTATCAGTCCACCCAGCTGTAAATGGGTACTGGCATTGGCTGGGGAAATAACTGGCGTCCCGTCCAGGGGGAGTGGTAGACTCTCATCCGCCTCACGCTATGGAATCCAAAGATAAGCACCAGCGCCAAGGGGCCTCAGGGCCGATATAGGACTTGCTTCTTCTGTTCTCCTATGTGTTTGTTGAAACTTTGCTGTAAGCACAGGAATGAACAAATTTGTCATGAAAGGTCCAACAGAACCCCAGGGACACAAGTACGATGTTATGCTCAATGGGAAACTGAACCCAAATGCAGAATACAGACTCAGATTTGTATCTGAAGGTGAAATTGTTTCTTGAAAAGGCAGATATAACACAGAAGTGGAGAGAGAGCACAGAACCATTGAAGGTTGACCAGGAGCACTGGTAGACTAGAACATAAGTGGACAAGGTGGGCATGAGGTGATGGGAAATGGTGGACAGTGGCAAGCTGTCAATAGATGGTGGGTAGCGGATTGCTGACAGGAGATGGTGGACAGCAGAGAGCTGACAGCAGATGGCGAGAAGTGAAAGGCTGATGCGAGATGGTGGACAGTGAAGACTTGAAAAGAGGCAGTGGGCTACGGAGAGATGATGGAAGACGGTGGGCTAAAATAAAATGGATGATCAAAATAAAAAAAGCAATTTAAATAAAAGTAACAAATTAAGTATATTGGTACTTAACACAATATTTGATCTAAAAAATTAATTTCACTTTGATTGGGCTGAAAAGTAAAGTGATTTGCATGTGTCCTTCATTATGGGAAGAGTCAGACATAAATGCATATGTTGAGTAGATTTTTTAAATCTGCTGCATCAGGTTTAAAGTTTAATAGCTCTGAATGGAGGGGATCATTAGTATAAAAATTGATTTCCAAATTTACATGATCAGTAATAAATAAAGATAGAACTAATAGATAAATATGCTGCACATGACCGGCTCTTTTTTTGTGGAAGTAGAGTCTAAAGAAGTGTTATACGCCCTCAATTCAATTCAATTCAATTTATTTATATAGCGCCAAATCACAACATAGTCGCCCCAAGGCGCTTCACAAGGGTACGGTCTAACCTTACCCACCCCTTGAGCAAGCACAATGGCAACAGTGGTAAGGAAAAACTCCCTGGATGTTTTATGAATATAGGAAGAAACCTCAAGCAGACCAGACTCAGAGGGGTGACCATCTGCAATGACCATACTACCAATTACAACAGATGAACAGCAAGAATTTTTAAACATGCACAGAAAGAAGGAGACAATGTCCCAATTTTCACACAGTCCCGCCATCCTTCGTCCACTCAGATCAGTTGGATGGGACCCTGCCAATGAACGGGTGAGGGGTCCAAACACCAACAGTTGGTGACCAGCCCGCAGTTCAAATTCTGCCACATACACCGCATCTATGCCCTCTTTTATGGTAATGTACACAAAGCCTGAAACAGAAAGCCAGGGCTAACAAATTAAGCTGATAACCTTGTAGCGAATATGCGGTGAATTAATTAATTTGGAATTTAGAGATTAAATTTTACTTAATCTGAATAAACTTGGGGCACCACCCGCTTTATCTTAGATTTTAACGAGGTCTAGCAGCAGGAACCAGACTCCAATATCTATATGTAATTTTATTATTATCATTTATCAGTCTCATCTATCATTTATCAGTCTCATATCTTTGGTCGTTCATTCAACCGGCAGGATTCAAACACAGTCTTTGATGGACAAACAAAGCTTACCACTTATATAAAAACTAACATTTATTTAACTAAGCAGGAGTAATATTTACAGACAGTGGAATGTGAATTTAACCTTAGAACATTTGACATGATCTGATATAACTTTGATGACGTCACATATTGATGCGAACACAAACGTAAAAGTTCTGTGAGTTTGGCAAAGTACGGTTAGGATAATTTTGGGGAAGCGACGGATTTATTACTTTACAATTACAGAAATCTTTATGATAAAGCCACCCTGTATTCTGACAAATAGACCCAATTCTGCTTACTTTGTCGACGATATGGAACTCACAGTTCACGCTGTAGGTTCGTTCGCCGGGTCCGGTGTTCGGCTGGTCCAACAGGCACTTCCCGTTATCGGCTCTGACAGAAGGTTCCGCCGGCCTTTGCCGTGGGTCTTTAAGCGACTTGGATATCGTTGATTGCAAACCAATTTCTTGAAATCACTTTGAAGTAGAAAAAAACGTGGCGTTTTACTTTGAAAAGCTTGCTTTGAAGAAGGCAGAAGTATCTTGGCTTACGAAGTTGACTTGACTTTGAAACTAAATAGTAGTTACGCGTGAGAGATTAAAAATAAAGACAGAGTTTTAAGCAGGAAAATTGTCTTTCCTGATTTTAACCATTCTCCTTCTTTCTCCGCTCTCTCCTTTTTCTTATCTGTTCATTCCGGCTAGCTCTCTACCTCCTCTCTTCCCTTTTTTTTAAAGGACTAGTTTGGGACTCCTCCCACGAAGCTTCCAGCCAATTGGAACACTTCGATCGAATCTTTTGTGAACACTTTACACAGGATGGTTTAAACCACTGAAACCTTGAATTCATATATTCTTAATATCAATACCATGTCTTTATAAACTGTACCAGAACCATAGTGGTTCTGACGGAATAAACAGGTAGACTTTATAAAATTGTGGTGAATATTGAGATCACATGACTTTGTACCAACAGAGATGAGATATTGACACGATGCTTAGGGAAAGTAACTTAAAACTACCTGTTTAGAATAATGAGGCTGAATCTAAACACAACAACACAGCACTGTTACCACATTGGTTCATGAATAAATTTTCTTAAGGACAATTACTAAAGAGAGGAACTCTTTTTTTTTTTGATGAAAACAAGGATTTGTGTAGTTCGTGACATAGTCAGCAGATGGCAGTATGAATCCATGCGAATTTCCATAAGGCATTTGGGTCACAAGAGGTCAATGCTCAGTCCTCTGTTACAAGTCTGTGTTATATCAAAGATCAAAGGGGTAGTTAGAATGGGTGTGTATTGATAAAGGAAGATTGCTTGGGAGAGGCTGTGCCTGTCTCCAGGTCAAAGGTGAAACCAAAGGAGGCCTTTTGTTTCTCTTAGGTGACCTGTGGATGGTTGAGGTGTTCATAGCTTTGATCTCGTGGTTGCGAAGTCGGTGAGTCTGGGGTGAAACTGCATTATAAAAGCCTGTAAATCAGATAATTGTTTAGCATTGGTATGTGGTTTCCTTAGCTTTGAAGTGCTGCCTTCCCAGAACACCAGGCGACTTTGCTACAACCTTTATGATCCAATTTTCTCTGATTGTGACATTAGGATTTGTGAAGCCAGCTCACACAAAGAAAGCCTGGCTATGTTGATCTCGCTTCGTAGTTCAAAACATAGAGATAATTAAATAACAGAGCAGACACTGAACTCCTTTTTGGGGGAGAAGGCCTACATTTCTATAGCATATCTAGCAGATGCTCAAAGCACTTTACATTGATGTCTCACATTTACTTCCCCAGCAAAGGCCAGTAACCATTTTACAGCTGGGTGGACTAAGACAATGCAGATTATGTGTCTTGACCAAGGACACAGATAGGTAGCATGAGTGGGATTCTAACCCAAGTCTAAATATTGGCAGGCCCGCTCCTTACCCACTGAGCTACCTGCTTTACAAGATGTTAGATGTTATATTACATATTATTACATTACATTTATTTAGCTCACACTTTTATCCAAAGCGACTTACAAGTGAAGAAACACAATCAAGTTGGAAACTGTCACATAAATATATTGAATGTTTTAGTTGTTAAAAAATATATTCATTATTATTATTTCCATTTTATCCACACAATTATAAAAATTGTAATACATTGCACGATTGAATTATATTTTTGATAGCATTTCTCTCAGTAATATATCAGCATTAACCCTCATTCATAATAACAAAACTCTCTGCTGTCACAGACAGTGACTGACAGAACTGACACCAGTTTATCATATCTATATCTACATTTGTCTCCTTAGTAGCTGCCATTGTTCTCCAATATAAGTATTATTTTCAGAAAATTCTGTTTTATTGACACATAATAGATCTACATAATAAATAGCAACAAGAATTCACAGACAGTATCCTCCTCCCCAAAACATCTCTGCTGTTTTTGTGGTGTAAACAACAAGCACATTGCTTTGTTTACATTGTGTGACATCATTCAATCCCTCTCCCAAGATGGCGGCCGGCGCTACTTGTTACTGGCTGCTTCAGTCAATGATCATGGTTCAGCCCTCGGGAGGTTTCTTTGGCTGCCGTTAAAAAATGGATGTCATCAACTTATTTTTTTTCATTTGAACTCTGAGAAAACAGATGCCAGGCACTGGACCTCATCAACATAGAGTTCAGTGAGATCAGTGAACATTTTCAATGGATGCTGGTCTGATGCATCATAGCAGGAAAAAAAAATCTGAGCTTTAACCTTTGACCTGCATAACAGATAAGTTACAAAGAATATTGGAAGTATTTGGCCGTTTGTCCATGGCAGATGCAGAGACCTCGGTTCACTATTATGTGTATTCCTGAACTGACTATTGTAAGGTTTGGGGGGGTTAGGAATACCATGCAGTCATATTGAAATGTTTTTATTTTTCCATCATACTCACTAAATATTCATAAATATTTATTAAAACCATATTGGCAGATGAACCAATCATCATCACAATTTTTTAAAGTTATTCTTTTCTTCCTTTTCCCAAACTGAAAAACATTGGCAAAATATAGAATGCCTCATAACACAGAAAATTATTCATATATGCCTAAACTACTGTTGTGCTTGTGTTTACTTGCTTCAGCCAAGCTTCAAGAGCTCAGTTCCAATTTGTCCAAATTGCTACACAGCAGCAATTAATGCCAAATTTAGATAGTCCTGTTACTGTGACATTGGACTCTCGCTGGCTACTTGTGAAAGCATCAATCTCTTTTCAAGTTTTTTTCAGTCATGTACATATTTCACATTTGTGGATTACTGTGGCCAGTAACAACTACAACTCTCAAAAATTCTCATTTGATCATTGACCAGGTCGGCCTTGCTCTTGATTCTCTTCTATTTAAAGGCCAGGTTCACTTTTTTCAGCCTTAGTCATTTTAAAACATTGTAAGCTGGACTCACCTTTGATGACTGCATTATAAGAGAAATCAAACTTTACGCAAATTGCTGAAAAGGAAATACACCTGTATCTGTAGGGCACCTGCAGTGAGGATCTAAATTAACTCAAAACATGATTTTCCAAACCTTAAAATTGCATTGTGTACTTATTAACGCATACTTGCAGTTTATAACTAATTACAACGTGAATTACTGATGATGCTAAATTTCTATAGGGACCATTCACCCATCGGTGATACATTCAACATTTGCATTGCTGTTTACAGTTCATTCATTTTCAGGACCCGCTTACTCCAATTAAGGGTCACGGGGGTGCTGGAGCCTATCCCAGCAGTCATTGGGCGAGAGACAGGGTACACCCTGGACAGGCTGCCAGTCCATCGCAGGGCCACATATAGGCAGACAAACACATTCACACTCTCACTCACACCTACAGTCAATTTAGAGACACTTATGGTCAATTCACCTAACCTGCATGTCGTTGGAAGTGGGAGGAAGCCGGAGCACCCAGAGGGAACCCACGCAAACACAGGGAGAACATGCAAACTCCACACAGAAAGGACCAGGTCGGAAGTGAACCTGGGACCTTCCCGCTGTGATGCAACATTGCCAACCAGCAAGCCACCGTGCCGCTTATCTGGTTCAGCTAGTAGTAAATAAGGGTCACATCCACATTGGCTAGCTTACCAGAGAAGATTTTATGTAGTAGCTTTTTTATTTGTGTTCAATGTATTATAAAGGTAAAACAAACTAAAAACAACAAAAAACGCAAAGGTACTTGCAAGGCAAGACAAGATTATTTGTATATTTGTACACAAGGCAATTCAAAGAGCTTTACAGAGACAGAGAAATACATTACAAACAAAGACATATCATTTAAGCATTACATTAAAAACACTGAAATTAAAATAGAAAAGCACATTATTAAGAAACAGTAAAAATGTAATTTAAAATCAAAAAAACAAGCAGATGAAATAGCTAAAAGTTTTAGTGATTAAAATAAGCTTTACGGGAAAGCTGTAGTAAACAATAATGTTTTCAGCCCTGATTTAAATGAACTGACAGCTTGTGCACACCTCAGGTGTTCAGGGAGTTTGTTCCACAGGTGAAGAGCATAGAAAGTAAATGCTGCTTCACCCTGCTTGGTTCTAACCCTGGGAACACTGAGTAAACCTGTTCCTGATGACCAAGATGCTTCATAAACAACAAGCAGCTTGTTGTGTCCAGGATACCATGATTTGTATTTACGCACAAGACCATTCAGGGACTTATAGACCAGTAATAGGATTTTAAAATCTATCCTTTTGCACACAGCAAGCCAGTGCAGTGATCTAAGGACAGGTGTGACATGGTCCATTTTGCTGGTGTTGGTCAGCACTCTGGCAGCAGCATTCTGGATGAACTGCAGGTGCCTGATTGATTTTTTACTGAGACCTGTAAAGACACCATTACAATAATCTAACCTATTGAAAATAAATGCATGAACAAGTTTTTCGCTGTCTTGTTTTGACAGAAACCTCTAATATTCTTGCTATGTTATTTTAAGATGGTAATAGGCTGATTTAGTAATAGTCTTTAAAATTCTGGTCTGAGTCCATAACTGCACTGAGATTTCTGACTTGGTCTGTAGTTTTTAGTGTCATTGAGTCAGGTTGATCATTGGCCTCGGGCCTTGCATTTTTGGGACCAAAAACAATGACTTCTGTCTTTTCTGCATTGAGCTGGGGGAAATTCTGGCCCATCGACTGATTGATTTGTGGGATACACTCACTCAGCGACTGTAAAGGACTGTAGTCGTGTAGTGACACTGTAATGCAGAGTTATGTGTCATCAGCATAAGTGTGGTAAGAGATGTTGTAATACTCCATAATCTGCGCTAAGGGGAGCATGTAGATATTGAACAAAAGTGGCCAGAGAATGGAGCCTTGAGGAACCCCACGTGATCTTTGTTCGCTCATATTCATAATTACCAAATGAGAAAGTAGTCACGATCTTTTAAGTAAGATTTGAACCAATTTAGCACAGTACCAGAAAGTCTGACCCACTTCTCCAGTCTGTCGAGCAATATGTTGTGATCAACCATGTCTAATGCAGCACTGAGATCCAGTAATACCAAAGCTGAAGTTTTTGTTGCATTATTGTTAAGATGCATGTCATTTAAAACTTTAATAAGTGCAGTCTCAGGGCTGTAGTGTGATAGAAATCCTGACTGGAAAGTATTGAAGAGATTGATTTGGATCAGGAAAGGTTTCATTTGTTGATAAACAACCCTTTCAATGATCTTTGCCAAAAATGTTAGGTTTAATATGGGCCTGTGGTTACTTATTACTGAGGCAGCGAGATAAGGCAAAAACCATGTGCCTACATCTGCTTTAAATAAACTGAGCACAGCTAAATTCTGTGCTAAATTCTAAGCCATGGCAGCACATCACCCCATCCTCATTTCCCTTCACTGGCTCCCTGTTAAGTGCAGTATCACCAACAAACTCCTGCTCCTCACATTCTAATCCCTCCATGGCTTTGCCCCCTTGTACCTATCTGACCTTTTTCTCCCCCACACTCCATCCCGGACACTTCGTTTCTCTGACACCGGTCTGCTCTCCATCTCCCACACCAGGCTGCGTACCTTTGGTGATCGTGCCTTCAGTATCGCAGGCCCCACCCTCTGGAATTCTCTCCCTCTGGTCATCAGGAACGCACCACCATCAAAATACAGCTTACAGCTGATGGCCTAAAAACCTCTCCTAATGAAATTTGAGTAGCAAAAATAATGTGGGCCCATTTTTAATATGAACGTACAGGCGGGAAACTATTTATTTCATACCAATATAGCAGGCAGGACTTCACACCTTGTCCAAATGGCCACGATAATCCAGTCATTCATTCATTTTCTATACCCGCTTACTCCAATTAAGGGTCACGGGGCGTGCTGGAGCCTATCCCAGCGGTGATTGGGTGAGAGGCGGGGTACACCCTGGACAGGTCGCCAGTCCATCGCAGGGCCACAATTTAGAGTCACCAATTCACCTAACCTGCATGTCTTTGGAAGTGGGAGGAAGCCGGAGCACCTGGAGGTAGCCCACGCAAACACGGGGAGAACATGCAAACTCCACACAGAAAGGACCAGGTTGGAAGTGAACCTGGGCCTTTCTCACTATGAGGCAACAGTGTTAACCACTAAGCCACTGTGCTGTCCTTAATCCAGTCATATCCACCACTAATATATTTACATTTAGTAGATGAAATATTAAACATGTGGTTTGATATAAGATCTGAATCAGCTTATATGTTTAAAAACTGAACAGTCCCTCTGGAATAATTATGGTTCACTGTCACATCTGACAATGATAATTTTGTATTTATGATAAAGTTCATGCATATGTGATGTGTGTTATTTAGTGGAATTTAATGTACGAGTTATGGCTCACTGGCACACGGCACCATTATATGTGTAATGCTGCCAGTCACATTTTGCTGACTATCTGGCTTCACCATCTCCAAAATGCTTGTACATATGGGAAACAGTTTGCCGTCTAGTTTATTTTTTATAAATCACAACGTATGCGTTAAAACTGCCATGCGCATCTTATTAGGGCAGGTGCACTTACCATATGAATAAGACTGGGTTACTCCCTCCATTTTGGTCACATGACATTGGCCTGCTTTTGCTGCATGACGAGTCGCACAAGTGACAACACCTCTTCATTCCACAAAAGCATGACTCAGCCAAAATATATAATTGACACTTAATAGCCCTATTTGGATGGGATTAGTTTTATATGGGTGGGGGGGGTGTACAGTAATTATTATCAGAGTTGTGTGCTGCTGTCTCAATAAAGATTCCGGCACCTTTTATCTTCTGTAAAACGGTCCATAAATACTACCTCAGGTTATATTAATCCTGTGTGAATAGCCATGTCTGTAATATCCTCTGGAAAAGGAGTTTTACGCCATTTATCTCAAATATCGAGGCGCTTAAAGAGGCATTTTGGAAAACAACCAATTTAGCAAAAGCAGAGATTTGATATTCACACTTAAGTTTTATTTATGTAGAATTTCTGTATCAATCTATTTGCAGATATTATGGTTACAGTCTCTGAAAGCATGTGATCAAGTTCAATTTCAAGAGCACCTGTTCTGCAGAGTGCACAACAAACAGTGCACCTTTGCATGCAGATTAAAAATACATAAATAAAGCAACACATACAAAATCAAGGGGATGGCACATGTTTATTTTTTTGTGTGTGTGCTTGTATGAGAGGTGTTCGGACAACTTGCTTTGGCACACTGAGCGCTGCTGCATGGAACGCACACCTCTGCATAGAGCACATACAGCAAAAAAACAAACAAAAACAACAACAACAAAAAAACATGAAGCCAACAGATAACATGAAGGTGGATGATAGAAAGTGACTGTAGAGATGAATCCATTCTGGTCTTGTTTTTTTGTTTGTTTTTTTAGTTGTGATGGCGGTAGGTCAGAGCTGTTTATTGAGTAGCCACTCCCATCTCTGTTATTTTTACTGAGCTTTCTTGTCCAGTGTGCTTCGACCATAAATATTACAGATGGCCATCCATTCTCAATACCCGCTCAATCCAATTAAGGGTCACGGGGTGCTGGAGCCTATCCCAGCGGTCATTGGGCGAGAGGCGGGGTACACCCTGGACAGGTCGCCAGTCCATCGCAGGGCCACATACAGACAGACAAATTCTCACTCTCACTCACAGTCAATTTAGAGTCACCAATCCACCTAACCTGCATGTCTTTGGAAGTGGGAGGAAACCGGAGTGCCCGGAGGAAACCCACGCAGACACGGGGAGAACATGCAAACTCCACACAGAAAGGAACTGGGCATGGTGGGCATCGAACCCCAGACCTTCTTGCTGTGAGGCAAGAGTGCTAACCACTGATCCTCCGTGCCGCCCCTATTACAGATGTGCTGTGGTAAATTTACATTGCTCCGCCTCCCCATCTAAAACTAGTCCTGTCCAAATA
>OMMV01228824.1:0-12328 GCA_900302635.1 Chatrabus melanurus | reverse complement strand
CAAAAACATCTCTGCAGCTCCAGGAAAATCACTGAAATATGTTGATTTTTGACCGGATTTTGTTCGAAATGGGCCTGAAAATTAACTTACAACGCTGGGCAAATGTGTGTGTGGCGGTCCGTAAAATCAGTCCCGTGAAGCCCTGTAACCGTGAAAACTTTGGACTTTTCTGACTTCGACAACGTAATAAGAGTAACTTGTCCCGGACAATCATTAATATCGATCCCTGTTTAACGCAGGCAGTTATAACAGGCAATTAAAAAGCACATTTTTAAAGGATATCGACCAGTTATCGTTATCGTCAAAATCCCCAAAAATATCACGATATTATTTTTTGCCCATATCGCCCACCCCTATGCAGAACTTATCATTGCTAAGTTAGCACGATGCATGATTAGTGTCGTCTTCTTCGTGTAACTTTGATGGCGGTTGGCAAACCTGTTG
Source organism: Chatrabus melanurus (assembly GCA_900302635.1). Lineage (NCBI taxonomy): Eukaryota > Metazoa > Chordata > Actinopteri > Batrachoidiformes > Batrachoididae > Chatrabus > Chatrabus melanurus. The sequence continues at coordinate 11,884 of OMMV01228824.1, read as the reverse complement.
ATGCACTACCGCCACCAAGAGGACAGGAGTGTGTAGCAACAGACCGACAAAGCAAAAAGTAAAAGTCCTGCATTGAAAGTGTTTTTTAAGTAAAACTCCAAAAGTATTGCTATCAAAGTAAACTTGAAGTATAAAAAAGGTGAAAGTGCTCATTCTGTAGAATAGCCCATTTCAGAATAATCTTTCACTTTCAGGGTGTTCAGCCACCCTGGGAAATGTAAATACATTTCTAATAAATCTAATAAAGTTTTATATTTATCACTTTTGGTATAATTTCTAACTCTATAGATCAGAAACCAGGCAGGATTTGACTGCTTGAGTGCAGAATGCACCTCAGAGTATGTAGAATTTTAAAATTTCCCCAGACCTCTTGTTGGTGGCTTCATTCCTTCGGCCTTTGCATATGGCCACACTGTGGCCGTCCCTTCGGTCCTGACTACACTTTTTTTTTTTTCTCACTTTCTTTACTGTTCTGTGCATCAGAGTACTATTTCAGGAGCTCAAACTGGAATTACCATGGGGCCCTTGGCCACCTTCTCACCTCAGGAGCTCACTTGAATATGCATTGGGGTTAAAAAAAAAAAAAAAATTGTTTTGTGTGGTGTGACAAACTATTTTACTTGAGAAAAGGAGGTTTCTCCTCGCAGATGTGACGGATATTTGTCGTACTCAATTCAGTAGGGAAAAAAAAAAAAAAGTGTCCCAACTGTTTTTGCAGTAGGTGAAGCTTCCTTTTAGATTTATGAGGGGACATTTATTGTCACGTGTAAAAGTTTTTAATCCTGAGTTTGCAGTTATGCTTAAAAAAAAAGAAGAAGAGATTATTCTAAAATCAAAGCTGAAGTAAATGTATACAGTTTATTTATTTTCGATTTACTACATTCTACATATTACTGGCCTTATAGTTTTATGTTGTGTTCCATATCTGGCTCCTGCTCTGGTGCTTTCAGGCCTATGAAGCCGTGTTCATTTCTTCTTCGGCATTTGGAGCGCACTGTAGGGCAGAGCAAACTGAAAGCGTGTCAAGTGTTGCCATCGTGTGGCAGGAGGCTGATAGTGGCGCACACGGGGCCTGGGGTCCGCCCGACAGAACCAGGGTGCGCACCGTGCTTATGCGGTCCATAGATATGCCACGAGACGATTATACAGCGCGATGTTTATCTCTAAACATTCTATTGAAATCGACAACCATGTCTAAAACACTCCCTCATGGCTGACCTGTAAGGAAACGTGTGCTCTTCTTCTACGCTTCACAGACACGTTCACAGTGACAGGGCATACTGCGGCAGCAGCACCATTTCCCCAAAAAAACACGTGTTTTTCATTTCAGAAATGACGCCGTCATTTTCGCTTTGATCCGCTCTGGAGGCGAAGTTTTGGGGTGAGGGAAACGGCAGATTAGTGTCGACGAAAGGCCAAAACGGATCGGTAATTAGCCGTTTTTCTGTGAAATCGTGGCCGTGTGGACAAGGCCTCAGACTTTACACACCGTTTTACTGCTATGTGCACATCAATATCACAATCCATGTTTCATGTGCTGCTGAATATATAATAACGAGTGCTGTAAACGCTCCACTGTGCTTTTCTACAGTACGGCTACATGACGTACTGCATGTACGTTGTACTGCTGTGTAAATTCTCAGCTGTATTTCCGTCTACCAATGAGGTTATGTTGTTGCTGCGATTTGGTTCTGTTAGCATTGTTTCTCAAAATATCTGAATGCTTTTTTTTCTTTGAGTGACTGAAGGTGCAGCTTAGGGCTCACCCTGACAGAGAGCAGATCTGGTAGCCCGTTGGTCCTTGGTGGAGGTATACGCTGCTATTAGTGTTGTCACACAGTTTGATTTGCAGTAATGCTGCTGTGTGGAGTGTTGTGTGATGGATTATCATGTTTGTGGATGGATCAACATATTTGTGATGGGAAAGCTTTGAAAACAAGATGTTTGATTAAAGAAATCAGAACTTTGAAGATCAGCCAAAGTGCACGTTAAAGCTGCATCAGAGAAATTAAAATTATGAATTTTTTTTCTCTGGTGTGGGGATAAAGAAATGAAAGGCCATTAACTATTTATTTTATTTTATTTCCTTTAAACATCTCCCTTCCTCTTTCATCACTTCTTTTTCCTTTAATTTTACATTTTCTTCATGTTTATTCTTTCCTCCTGTGATTTCAGACAAATGCTGCTGCTCTGTACATGACTGGGGGAGGGGAGCGCAGTTCCTCAGTCGATCATTAGGTGGCAGTAAGACACTTGGATTCAGACTTGGACCATGTGCTCTCTGGGCTTGTTATTGTCTGTGTGGCTTCGTCACACACACACACACACGCACTAACAGTCGGCTTGTGGCTGTTAAAATGTTTAACTGCTGTAAGTCCTCTGACTCACATTTGGCTTTGTCCCCCCCCTGTCCCCCCCTGGAATCGAGTGTGTTTGTCCGTTCCCAAGTGGTTAAGCACAGTACAGCTCTGTTGTTTACATACCAACTTCTTCCTTCATAGTCCACGCAAATCACAAAAGAGTGAAAAAAGACACTTTCTTGTAAATATTTGTAATAATTACCCCCAAAACACTGGGATGCATTTCCACGAATATTACAGACCCTTCTTTAGTTCCCCTGTCACCCTTTGTGTCCCGACACTGTTTGTTTGGATGCTCCTGGAGAAATCATTCTGCTTTATTAGATCATACTTGGTGACGATCCATAACTTACATCCACGCTGTTCCTTTCCTTGCTGTCTTACTGCTCATTTTTTTGTTACCTATGATGACTGGTTTCCATTCACTGTAAAGTACTCCTGAAGAATGCAGGTATTTCTTCTTGAGGCTGAGTCCATAGACTGTATACGAGGGTACTTCAAAAAGTTCTCTGCCTCACCCGGGAACAAAAGTGTCTGACCCTAATTACGCACATGGGGTCTTTGTGGGGCATATGGGGGGGGGTGTCTAAAATACACCACTCAGATTGCCCAGAAACCTACCTGTTGCAGTGTCTGACTTCAGTTTCAGAAGACGGGAGGGTTCCTCAGCTGAGTCGATGTCGTAAATATCCCAGGAGCCATTGTGCGCATGAAGCTTTGCTTCAATTCCTGTGTCAAAACGAGGCCCGCCACTGGCCGTTAAGCCCACAGTGTGCACTGAAAAGAATGATTCGGGGGGGTGGGGCACCCCATGTTCAATAAAAACAAAATTTTAAGCCCACAGTGCACTTAAACGGTCGAATACGGTATGTTAAAAAAAAATACAAGAACAATATTTCTCCTGTGATGTTTTCAGGGTGAGGCCGAGAGCTTTTTGAAGTACCCTCGTATATACTGGATAAACCCTCTGTGACGCCACCCATAGATTTTCTGAAGAGCAGGTTTGAAGCTCAAATAGGGCAGCTCTAAATGTCGCCATCTTGGCAGTGCCTGACTCCGTCTAACCCCTGGCCAAAGAGGTGGAGCACGGGCAAGACTGGCGTAACCTGGGCGGGACGAATGATGGCCGAACACGTCCCCCATCTGGCAGGTCCCAAACAAGCTTCAACTAACACAAGCCAGCTTTGCTTTGGATGTTTGATTAACACATTTTTGTGGACTGGGTGGTGGTTTTCATAACTGATGGCGTGGGTGCGGGTGTTGAAACGTATGACCGTCATATTGCCTTCGCAACTGTTGCACCATCAGTGGACCTCATGTGACCAAGCTACCTGCTAATTAGTGCTAACTTGGTCCTCACGGTGCTAACATATAAGTTAAATAATACTAAAATTCCACTCAGTGGAAATACCAGAGCAAGTAGAGTCGTGATTGAATTTGTAGTCTGTGACCTATGACTGAATGTGTTTTTGTTGTATCCTCCGGGTACAAAATGTAGTTTTCTTTCTACACTCTGCCCTTACAGGTCATAACCGATGGCTGTACTGCTGAAGATAAGACTTCAGAACTACAGTAGATTTTCATAAGCTCCAATGAGCCTTTATGACAAATGCAAACAGCCATGTTAAAAACAAAAACACAAATGGCTCAATTCCTCAATGTTGTGTGTGTGCTTTGAAGTCTAGACTCAGAGCTTTGGAGGCTGGAGAGAGATTAATTGAGCCATTTAATCTTCACAGTCCGTTGTTTGAACTCCTTCAGCTTTTTGGCAGTGCCACAAAACAAACGGTCTATAGATACATGCAGGGATTGAAGTGTCTGCCTCACAGCATGTTTCTGTCGTCTGGACTTTCCAGAGCAGGAAACGCCATTGAATCAGTCGAAAGCAGAGTAGCATATTCAGGTGAGCGTTTAGTGGCATAAAGGGTATAGTATGATGGAAGTAATGGTAATATACTGTACATATTCAGAAATATGGATAATTGCATCTCCTTTTGTTCAAACCTGCCTTTCTACACTATCAGATCGAAGGTAAGGTGTAAGGTTACAGGTCAGTTCTCCAAGTTATGCATCATGTGTACAGCAGGGAGTTCTTAAGAGTGTAGAGCAGTCTAAGTTAGCATTACCTACCCTAAACCCCAAGGGCAGGAAAGGCATATTTAGTTCAGTTCCATGTATTTGCGTTTTTAAATGTCTTTGTACATAACCCAAAAACGATTGCCTTGATTAGCTTGGTTCTGCATGGCTTCAGGGTTTTAAAACGGACGGTGGTTACAGGTACAAGGCTTCTGTCCCAAGTGGTCATGGCTACAGGCATGAGACGTTTCTGCACATGCTCAGTGGTAATACAGAGTGTGCGGTGGTACGACATGCCGAGCGGCTATGACAATGGTATTAACAATGTATTACCAATATATTGCAGTACTACTACTACTACACTAACCCAGTAGGGCCATGCAGTGATTATCTGTGTTTGTATCCATGTAGCTGTGTTATCTTTGAGTTATCTTTCTGTGGCTACGACACGAGAGCTTGCGGGATTTCCAGTTTGTCAGGCACTATTTATGTCAAAATTCAGAAAGGCAACACAAGTTCCACAAAATCTTAAACAATTTTACATTGTTAGCGATTTTTATTTTTATTTTTAACAAAAGCTCTCATAAAGTAGTAGTACTACTGTACATTGTTAATTACTGCATAGCACTGCTAGGTTCTGTTGTAGCCTCTCAAGAGTGTTGGAGCGCCACGGCGCAGAAATGTCTCGTAGCTGCAGCCACTCCCATTTGGGATACAAGTCTCACACTTGTAGCCACGTCCTTTATTTGTTTTGTCATCTGTACATTAAAGGAGCCACAGATGCCTAACAACACTACTTTTGCACAAGTTTTTTTTGTACATTATGTCTATTTTTATATTTAGGTGTGCGCTTTATGGAGCAGCTCTTAATCTCATTATACTCTGTATAGTGACAATAAAGGCTTTCTATTCTATTCGAATGTGGTTATTAATGTTTATCGTTTATTCCAAGATTGGTGTAGTTCAGTCATTCCCAAACTTAAGAAAACGCTGGTGCCCACTTTGAAATGGGAAAATCTTCTGGAAATTTGTGGAAGATAACGGCTTCTCAAAGATTTTTTTTTTTAAGTGACTAAAGGAGAAGCCAATGATTCCCAAAATGTGGGCCACGACCCACCAGGGGGGCATGAAGGTACTGCAGGTGAGCCATGAGAGGCCATTGGGGGGAAAAATTCTAAATTTTGTAATAAAGTTTAGAATTACCTCAAAATATTTGATTACTTTTAAAATATAACCAGAAGTAATAAAACAAAGCCATGGGATTTAAAACATGTTTAATCATGTTGTTAAACCCAAACCATGCCTTATAAAGTCTGTAGAGTAGACAACTGGGTCGTGGCCCACACTTTGGGAATCACTGGTGTAGATTTCAAACCACTTCGGCTTTAGTCACTTAATAAAAATCTTTGAGTGGCTGTTATCTTCCACAGTTTTTTTGTTTTATTGTAGTTTCAATGTCTATATGCATCTCCTTTTCTTTCCGCTTATCAATCTGTCATTTCATTATTCCTTCCTTTTGTTTTCCTGTCTTATATAGAGTTAATAGAGCTCATTAACATAGTTTCTCTGCAAGTCACAGATGATCAGTAAGTCACTGGGAGACTGTCCTGTACAGTTGAATGAACAGGAAAATGCAATATGAAAATGGCTTTGCAGTTACTTACATTTAATTTATTTACCCTTCTTGTATGCAAGTGATTTTTCTATTGATTCGCAGTTTGGTGAGGTTGTTTACTCTCAACTTCATGAGGCATGGTTTGAATAGTTGTGTTGTCAGGGTTTCTGTTTAGACTTTATATTTTTTATTCTTTGCAGACTCTTAAAAAGCTCCCTCGCTGCTCAGGTAGTTCCTGCGGTGCAAAGGTTGGTATCAATGTGATCATGATGATGGTTAAACAGGTACGATTGATGCAGAAAACATTTCCTCTCACCCTGGATTATTTCTGCGTTGTCAGTTTTTCAGTTGTAAAACAGTTTACAAAACATGAAGTATGACCTCCAGCTCGAACAATTCAGAGGTAATAGGATTCGAAGCAGGTATTTTAAATCTGGTAGATTTAGAAGCACACATATAATTAAGACTTTACTGTCTTGGTGCAAACTGTTAGGACTTTTTGCTAAAATATTGATTATTGTTTGCAGCTTTTTACATACTGTATTTTCTGGACTATACGCTGCATCGGAGTATTAGTTGTATCTGTCCAAAAATGAGTCACGAAGAGGGAAAAAAACCATAAAAAACATTAAAAAAAAACCACAAGTTGCACTGGTCTATAAGTCGCATTTATTTTTGAAAAGTGGTGCTACTGTTTCATATAGCAAGAAGCAAAATGAATTTAATTGGTGCATTATTTATTTATAACGCAAACACTGCGTTTGCGAGCAGAAGCTAATGGGCTAATTAATGTTGTTGTACGAGGCACAAAGAACTCGAGCGTAAACTGCTTCTGGTTGCTACTGAGCAGACAGAAACATCTGTTAATAATAATACATTTTATTTATATTGCACTTTTAACAATGCTTAAAGAATGTTCAGAGCAAAACATGTGCATGTTTACCTCACTAAATGTAACTAGATCCAGTGCGTAAAGCCCCGCAGGTGGGATGTCCCAGGGTGGTAGAATCATGAATCAACCTTTTTTTCACAGAAACAAAATGATTCTTTTTTTTGTTACTTGGTCAATATACAATAAATTTCATATGAGCTAAACATCAAGTGTCTATCATGAGTAGTTCCTGAGATTCAAAAAGAATGTCTCCCTAGCAACCATTGGTTACCTTAGCAACCATGTCAACATGGCATTAAAAGAGACCTTTCATAAGAGCCAAACATCAACTCTCTATCATAAGTAGTTCCTGAGATATTAAAGAATTTCTCCCTTGCAACCATGGTTACCATAGCAACCAAATTAACAAATCATGAAAGCCCTTCCAAAGACCTTTCATATGCACTTAACATCAAGTCTCTATCTTAAATAGTTCCTGAGATATTCAAAAAAGATTTTTTCCTTAGCAACCATGGTTACCATAGCAACTAAATAAGCAAATCATGAAAGCCCTTCCAAAGAGCTTTCATATGAGCCAGACATCTTAAGTGGTTGCTTAGATATAGACAGACACGGGGTTGGGCTCCCGGTGGAGTAACACCAGGTGGTCTGTCCATTTCATGGGACATCCCACAATTAAACATTTTAAAACACGTATACATTTTTATAACAGAATATTTAGCCTTACCCTAGCTGTCCTCCTCGTTGCTGTTCTGGCTGTCCCACACGGTACAAACAAGCGCCAAGTAATATGAAGGTTATTCCCTCTCTTTATTCAAGAGTGTGGTCTTTTAGTTTGAGAGCATGATTTATTAATTCCGCTCATTCTCTAAGACCCAGCACATCCTTCTCATTCAGATCATCTTCTTCATCATCATCTTCTTTTTCGGCGGTCGACATCCATCTTAATGGTGCCAAACCACCACCCTGTGCTCCGGAGTGTGAATCACAGTGCCTCATTCAGATCAATAAACAGGACGCATGTAGATGTTGCCATCTTGTGGCTACAGATGATAATGCTGTATTTTTTCATATATAAGTTGCTTCGAATTATAAGTCGCAGGACCAGACAAACAAATAAAATAAATAAATAAATAAAAATCCTGACTTATAGTATGGAAAATACGGTGGTAATGTCACAGAAATGTGGAGTGTGGTGCCTGACTAAAGTAATTAAGCTGCAATGTAGTTTCTGTACACGTGCAATTTATTGCACTTTATTTGCAGACTTTGTCATCTCACTCATTCAGATGTTGGGGTCCAATGGGAGTGACAGACAGTCATGTCCTCTGTGTGTTGTGTATGTGTATTTTCCTCCGGCGGTATATATTTTGATGCTGTCAGGGGGTCTCTTCACACCCCCTGCAGGAACCAGTTCTCACATAGTGGGCCACCCATGGCCACTGCCATGAGCCCCTGGTGTTGGGTGACATGAAAGGGCTACAGGGGGGACAGCTGATGAACAGGCATACACACAGATACGCATATGGTAACAGCACACACACACACACACACACAAACTCGCTCAGAGGAATATTTGTGAAGACTTGGAAACTGTTGAACATGCCCTCTAGAAAATGTTCCCTCGAACTCTCTTAACTCAAACTCTCGCTCTGCACTTCAGGTTGTACATGGCATTCCCGTGTTGCCTAAAAATAATGATTCTCCATCTCACACACACACACACACACACATGGCCAGATGGGCACACAAACAAAAATGCGCATACAGGGGCCTATTTTTTTTTAATGGTCAGTGACCAGAGCAAGCTGCACTGAGTTAAATTGGTATTTTCATGGCACTGAAATGCGCTTTGTGCATCTGTTTGGTATTTTTGTGCCAAGTGTGGAGCGCATGGCACAAACGTGGGAGGAGAGGAGCAAACATGTGGGAGTTTCATTCAAATGAGGCTGAATAAAGAGAAGTTTTGTTATTTTGGTGAAAACTGCATCTAAGGCGGCCCAGCTCTGAAAACGGACCCGTCAAAACCAAATCTGTTCGTGGTGCAAAGAGTAGATTCAGATTCAACTTTTTGTGTATCTGTCAGTGATATGCAAACTACACACTTATTGGATACGTACAACAATTGCAGAATGAAGAAATTTTTTTTAATAACATTTCATTTGTATAAAAAGTCACAAAAAGTCAGATGCATTTAAATAGTGATCAAACTTTAATCTTCATGTGATTTTGTCAGGAATGTAAGTAAAGGAGTTTGCACTGATTTGTAACTTTATTTATTTGTAATCTGTACCTGTTATATACTGTATGAAAGTAAATAAAAAGACAGATGTGTAAATGATTTGCAGCATTTGTGGAGGGATTTTTTTCTCCCCATACTTCCACACCAGCTGCAGAAATGTGCTCGTTGCACAAAGCCAGCTACTGGACATATTATGACCCTAAGAAGCCCCGGCATCCATACGTCTGACGCCTCCTGCCTGCAAGAATCACTGATCTCTACACACTGGACAGGGTGACACTGTGGTCCAGTTCATATTACACATTTAATGATGGCATTTGGTAGGACTGAGATGATACACTTCTCTCCTGATACGATCCTCTCACTATGCTTGGGTACCGATTCGATATGGATCATAATTTTTAAGATATTAATTTGATGTTATGATATATTTTGTTTGCTTTTTGTAACACTAGACCATGGGAAAAAGTTGAATAATACACTTTGAGACTATATCTACTCATGTCATATTTACAAAAAAATGGTGCACATCACATTTTTCTGATTTTTTTTTTTTTTTGAAGCATCATATTTGCCAATTAAACACTTTCTAAAATAAAATACTGCCTGCCAATATATGTTTTACAACCACTGACTCAGATGCATAAAAAGTGGTTAAAAATTTTTTTTTACACGAGTGTGGGACAATGTCTATTTAATTGGCATGTCAAGGTTTGCCTCAGTGCATCAGACGGATGAACTCTTCTTGATATCTCAGATGAACTTTTTCTATGCTCTGAGTAAAAATTGGACGGCGAGTTGTGCGCTAGTACCAAGCTGCCCTGAGCCAAGCAGCATAGCTCCTCCCCCTGGGACATTCAGCTGGAGCTCGCTCGCACTCCCCATCTCAGACCAGCCCGCACAGCGCCAGCACATCACAGCCGTGTCACGGCCACATCCTTCATTGTAGCACTCTCTGGCTGTCAGACACTTAAAAGTACATATTTATCAGTACGCAATTTGATTTCCAATGCAATCTCACACTGTCCACCATTGTTTTATCTCGTGCCTGCTTGATGTAGAGGCGATGTCATATAATACTCGCATCAGGTTGACAAGAAATTCTTTGCGCCCTCTGCTGAATAAAAGTGGCACTACATACTTCCCATGTTGTCTATAAGCAATTGAATTTGAATTATTTCAATTCCGGACTTTAAACATCAATCTTCATGTTGTAAAAAAAACTGCGCCATTGTAATTATCGATGTGGAGTTCTCACACAAATTGCTGAATGAATGGAAGTGCTGAGACCTTTTGCCTGCAGTACTTTTAAACATAAAAAGTGTTCATTCTGACTCAAACTGGAAATGCATGGTTGTGGGCTCTGACAGGCACTGTGATGCAGATGGACTGGGTGAGCTTTCTTTTTTGTTTAGGTTGGAGTGTGTGGTTAGTGTTTGGAATGTGTTTTTGTATCAAAGCATGGGTTGTTACATATCTTGATGATTTATTACCAGGAGTTTACATTTACATTTCAAGCCATGTGAAAAGTTCACCAGGTGGAAAATCGTGCTCCAAGTGATGCGATTTGATTTTGAAGTGTACCTTATGAAGAGTTTTTCAATACACGAGGAAAAAACAGAAAGCTTTGTTAGCGCTGACATCTGATACAGGAGGCCGGCGGTTAAGTCATTCGCCTCTGTCTGTGTCTATTTTTTTTTTGTCAATGCTATAACTCTAAATGATGAATGGAAGAAAGTTTGTGGAGAAATGGACTCTGGAGTAAAGAAAAGTTGAGCAAATATTCCCTTTTATGTTTTTCTTTAATTTCTTTATCATCGCAAAATAACATTTCCTTTTCTCACATCTTTATGTGTGTTGTTTATGTGTGTCTATGTGTGTTGTCACAAAGATCTGCTGGGAATAAAAGTCATTTTTTGACATTGTTTTCTTCACCTTCTACTATAGGAAGAGATCTCTTGTCATTCAAAAACCGGTGACTGTGAAAACAGCCATTTTTAGCTGAAGGAGCCTGTTGCTACATCTGTCACTTTGCCTAAGTTCACTTTTCAGCAAAGACCTCAGATTGGTGAGAGTTCTGTTTGTGTAAAAGTGTAAAGGATTGTATTTATATCGTAGCAAGTTGATTACAGAACATTAAAGGGGGAAATACTGTGTAATTTTAAAATGGTCAAAAACTGAGCGACTGGTTTATTAGCGGTGAAAGTACCATCAGTCCATTTTTTTCAGAAAAGAAAAAAATAGCCAAAGCAAAGCAGTGCGCAACAGGAAATTTCTTTTCAGGATAGAGAAATCATAAAAAAAAAAAAATCTTACCTTTGATCATCAAGGGCTGAAGGCTGTGACTCTCCTGTCTCAATACAGAAGGATCCTTGACCCCCCCCCATGATTTCCTGTGTTATTTCTTCCTTCTCTTCTTCTTTTGAGGCCCAACAGTGAATATAGTATCTGTTGTGTTGTCCTCTGTCAAATCCACGGGGTTTCTGGGGAATTCCCTTTGACAACCAAAATGTAAACAAAACCATGTGACCTCAGAGTCTCGCTTTCACGTCACTGTAACAAACAGGGGTTTTCCCAAAACGGATGCCATGCATTCTCCACAATTTGGGTTCAGACCTGCCAGAAAAAGGCTGATTGTGAGAAAAGTACAGTGAATTAAGCGCTATAACTTTGGTGAATGGTAAAGTAGGTATCATTTG
>OMMV01228815.1:0-12157 GCA_900302635.1 Chatrabus melanurus | reverse complement strand
TGGTATTCTGCATACCTTGGTTGTAACGAGTGGTTATTTGAGCTACTGTTGCCTTTCTGTCATCTTGAACCAGTCTGCCCATTCTCCTCTGACCTCTGACATCAACAAGGCATTTTTGTCCACACAACTGCTGCTCACTGAATGTCTTCTCTTTTTCGGACCATTCTCTGTAAACCCTAGAGATGGTTGTGCGTGAAAATCCCAGTAGATCAGCAGTTTCTGAAATACTCAGACCAGCCCATTTGGCACCAACAACGATGCCACGTTCAAAGTCACTTAAATCCCCTTTCTTCCCCATTCTGATGCTTGGTTTGAACTTCAGCGTCTTCACCACGTCTAGATGACTAAATGCATTGAGTTGCTGCCATGTGATTGGCTGATTAGCTCTTTGTGTTAACAAGCAATTGAACAGGTGTACCTAATAAAGTGGCCGGTGAGTGTAGATGGTTAATTTCAAGAGGTGGGGATGGACCGGTTGTCTGCCTGGGTGGTTGCCATCCAGGACCCAAGGCAGTTCCGTATTATGGTGAATGAGGGCGACACATGGCACCCAGACCTGGATAGAAGCAGAAAAGTGACATGAATGTAGGCAGTCAGGCTTCTGACACATTAACTGCTTTTTTTCACTTAATGTCAGCCCAGGCTGGCCATAAACTTTCACCAGATTCAAATTATGAGATTAACTTTTAAGAAGAATTTTGATTGATTAGATTAATTCCACACAGGATCAATGAAGGAGGGTGTTATTCTGCCACAGAATCACCTTGTGAGGTGAGTTAAGAGTGCGCTCTGTAGCCTGAGGTGATGGAAAATGTTACATTTGCTGTAGCGTCTTAAATTAGGCAAATTTAGCTCGGGGCCGGTTTGTTATAGCTGTTTATTGAGCTCTGCTGAATCTGTGTGCAGCTTGCACACAGATTCAGCTTGCACCTCCTGTCTTGAGTGAGCATCTGGTTTCATTTGTTCTACAGTATGCATATCACAATTTAATGTGCACGCTGGCATTGTTAATAATCATCATATAATTATCTAGGTACTGTAGTATATTCGCCAAATCATGCAAGTGTTGTCCATAATGCAAATATTATGACCAGATATGATCAGTGTTGGCACTGCAGTGTCGATACAGTACATTTTTTTAACACCAAGAGACAAAGGCACTTCTGTTCACTGTGTGGCTCTGATGCAAAACAGACCTGAAAGTACATCTGTGTTTCTTGCAGCTAAGACAAAATAAGGGCAATTTACATTTCATCAAAACAGATGTTCAGTATCACACTAAAATAATCCTGAGCAAGCTTTTCTGGACTTGTTATACCTGAAGTTTATGGGGTCTACATCTCAGGGTTGTGATTCAGCATAAATGCCATCAAGAGCATTAATTTTCCAACCAAACCTCATATGTAAGGATAAAAATTATTTTGAGGGGGAGTACACATTGTCTCCACCTGCCTAATACTGTGTAGGTCCCACATTTGCCACCAAAACAACCCTGAGCTGTGGAGGCATGGACTCCACTAGACCTCTGAAGGTGTGCTGTGGTATCTGGCACCAAGACGTCAGCAGCAGATCCTTTAAATCCTGTAAGTTGCGAGGTGGGGCCTCCATGGATCGGACTTGTTAACAACTTCTCTTGTGGCAGTAAATCATATTTTAACCATTTTTCAGCATAGTCCCATTTGAGGTCCACACACTTGTTCTAATTGTGCTACAGCACTCGGATCCCCTTGCATAGAAACCTTTATCTTGATGGTCAAAAACGACAGATATGACATCTTCTTTTCTTCAATGTTTCTTCTAGCCAAATTTTTTTTTTAATATTTGAAAAAAGATGGAACCTAGATCACACCAAATAAAGAGAATATGGTTGGAGGACAGTCAGTTTGATTTGTGAGCTGGGGCATTGTCCCAATGAAATAAAACCCAGAGTGATCAGCTGTCCTCGGTGTTTAGTCTTGATAGCTTAGGGCTGTATCACACTGGGCTGAGACAGCTCGTGATCAGTTGGAGACACAAAAGTGTGAGAAAATAGGTGAATAGCGACAAGGTCGCACTTGGACCCACACTGAAGTGGGTTGCGAAACATTTGCGAATGCCCCTGGCAATATTCGGGCCAAAACGTGCCTGGATATCGAGCGAATGCCATGCAGCATTCGTAGGAGTTTCGAGCAACATTCACACGCTATGAATGAACGAATGAATGACTGAATGAATGAATGAATGACATGTGCGAATGTCGTCGGACACTTGCGCGAATGTCATGCAACACTCGGACAACATTTATGCATGACAATTGAGACATTGAGACCAGGTACGGCGCCAGGATTTTAGTTTTGGATGTGCCAAATCAGTCGTAGCTGTGCCTTTTAATTACATAAATTAGTAGCCCACTGTTTAACTTACTAAAACACAACTGACTGATATAGTACTTTTACTATGTGTGGGTTATAGCGAATTTGGTTGCTTTATGCTTCTTAATTTTTGTTTTTTCATTTTTATTACCTGCGGTTGCTGTCCGCGCCACTGTGGTTCTGACGCACAAGCAGACTCTTAAAAAAACTCCCAAAACATAAAAAAGCCAGTCTTCTGCGCTTGTTTTTTAGCTCTCTCTCTCTTTCTACAGTGACTGTAGAAAGGGCGGCAGGGGGGGGGGTATATGAGCAGGTGCTCTGACGTGTCCTGTTATTTTTTAATCTACATACAGAGCCGTGAATTTCGCAATGCGCGTTATGCTTTAATAACCTATTGAGAATTATTTAAATTCTTAATTATAATTAATTATTAAATATAATTAATTAATTATAATTAATTAGAATAATTGTAATGATGATCGGGTGGAGGTCAGGTGTGGATAAATCAGAGAAACTCTTTGGTGTGGGTGGATGATTTATTTTGGGTGACATCAGAGCTGATCTGTCTGTGTACATGAGTCCATTCACAATAAGTAGCAGCTACGTAAAGGCTCGTACACCTTGTGTACGCTGCAGTGGACTTTAAGTGAACTTTAAGTTGAGTTTACGCACTGTTCCAGTGAGCGCCTGCAGCCTGCTTGTCACCTTTTGGAGCCCGCCTCCCCTCCTCCTTGGACTCGTGCCTTCAGACATTACAGGGTCGTTAAACACCCACAAAGACCGGCTTATAAGTGACCCGCAGATGAACGTCTGTGGGTCCGGATCAGAACTCAGGCGGGCAAGCCGCGCATTTAAATCCCAAAAATGTTTAAAATCAACTTTATCACCATGCAGCGCTGCCCGCTGGATGGATCTCACTCCGTCTGGTTGGAGACACTTTTCACGAGCGCAAAGGGCGGTTTGACAAGAAGATCTCAGTTTTACACAGGCAAATATAATAATTATAATTATTTCAGCACATTATTTCTCTTTACACACAACTACCTGAAAGCTGACGCTGTCTTTGAAGGAAATAAAAAATCCCAGCTCAATTGGAAATTTATGGATATGATTTTAAAAACAGATATGGGCATTTTGGAACTCAGAAATTAACTTAAAAGCTTGATGTGTCAGTGTTCTGTCCTGATAACTAAAATTGAACCTTTCTTAAAAAAAGAAAAATCACTGTGCATATCCACAGTATTTTACGTTCATCCATATCAGTATGTTTCAGGTGATTATTCTGAGCTGTTATGTCGGTGTTGCTCATGTGTTGGTGCAGTGAAATAATATTGAACCTTTAAGGTGTCGTCAATCAAACGGCCGCTAATCAGATAAACTGGGAGCCGATGAGGAGCTGCTGTCCATGGTGCTGAAACCTCTTCACTGCAACATCAGTGATGTGTGACGAGCTTGCGAAGGCGTAACATTGTGATTGGTACAAACTTCACAAATGGACATAAGCAGCCTTTTAAAAAATTGTTTTTAAGCCATTTTAACAGAGAGTTATGTGATTATTAGTCAACTTTAATTCATTGATGATAAAAATAAATGTAAGATTTTTTTAAATTTTAATTTTTAAGAAGGGTTCAGGGTGGAAAAGTAAAAAAATTACAGTGAAAATACGGTGTGGACATTTCTTGTAATTGTGAGAGGTTTGAGGGACTCTGACGCCAGCATCTTCACAGGGGGACGGACTGTACCATGTGCAACACACGGACACACAAATGGAGAAAGGTTCAGGACGGGTTTTAGATGGGTTTTCGCCACTGCGATGCCTTTGGGAGTATTTTGAGAGTACATTTGTCACGCAAAGTTTTTGGACATGTTCAAAATTCCAGCGTCATGAGAGCGAGGACCTGCGACTCACGTGAGGAAATTGAGAACCCCCATGAACGTTTCAGGACATTTTGGGGACTCCCTCGCGAATACCGTTCGCAATTTGTCACCGCCACTCGCAGCTCAGTGTGATAGGGGCCTAATGTGTAAATTACAAACCAGCATGAAAAGATCTTGGCCAAACAATTTACCTGGAGCTGGTGGGTAGAAATGTATGTTTCCACAGGTGTCTTATTAATCAACATTTTTGAACAACTGGTATCAGGGAACTAATCAGAGTTAACAGGACCATCACTCTTGTATTGTTCTTCAGACTATAGTCATATTTCGTATTTAAAACTCGTGAGTCATTTTGTGGAATCACTAACAACTGTTTTGTTACACAACTCGAAATTACACATCAAGGAAAATGCATTAGCCAAAGTTTGTGTCCATGCTACATAATTTGTTTCATCATTTTGAAGGCTTTTGGAGGGTTTATACTGTCCTTAAAATTTAGACTTCACACACTCAGTGGAAAGTAGACAGAGTCCACCAAGTAGCAAGTAGGAAGTGGTATTGAACCTGAGGCTCATAGCTCAGATTTCTGTGCATCACCATTGATAATAACTAACACAGTCTGACCTTTTATGAAAGATCCTTTAAGTCCACAGGATTGGTGTGAATATCTTTTTAGGATCCACAATGCAATAAATGTTTTGGAGTTGTCTTGTCAGCAGCATCTATTTCTTAGTGATTCATTTCACCCCATATTTAGCTCTGTCTGTGCAACTCCAAGTGGAGGCAGAGTCTCTCACTTCTTCCCACAAAACTCTGGGGTCCATCAGGGATGCGTTCTGGCCCTTACTTTACTCAATGAAGCGACAGCTGTGGGGAAAAAACATGCTGCCCAGTACATGGTCAAATCTTCTATCGGCCTCTATCAGGGCCGCCACAGCAGATCGCCTCTACCTGCTCCCTACTCTCACTATACATCTCAGTGTCATCTGCAAACATCATAGTCCATGGAGACTCCTGTATCATCTCATCTTTCACTGCCATAGCAAACAAAAAAGGGCTCAGTTCTGATCCTTGATGCAATCCCACCTCCACCTTGAACCCATTCATCATTCCAGCTGCACATCATACTCCGATCAGCCATAGCATTGTGACCACCTGCCTAATATTGTGTAGATCCCCCATTTGTCACCAAACAGCCCTGACCAGTCGAGGCAGGACTCCACTAGACTTTGCTATCAGAGTTAACATTAACTTTTTCAGCAATTTGAATGACTGTTGCTCTTCTGTTGGATCAACCACATGGACCAGCCGTCACTCCCTATCATAAACGTTCTCTATATTTCTACATCAGCACTTTCAAACATTTGACTCTGCACTGCTCATTTGACTCTGGTTCATGGATAGAAGGAGCACTGCAGATGCTCACAGACCTTCAAGTCTCTTATCAGCATAGCTTCCACTACTCTATCAACTGTATGCCTATGTAGTTATTGCAGTTTTGCACATCACCCTCATTGTTAAAAATTGCTACCAGTACACTTCTCCTCCACTTCTCAGGCATCCTCTCACTTTCCAAGACAAACAGTCTAGTAAAACCCCACTGCCATCTCTTCTAAACCTTTCCATGCCTCCACTGGTATGACAATGTCACCAACTGCCTTTCCACTCTTCATCCTCTCCATAGCTGTCCTCACTTCATCTTTACAAATCCATTACACTTCCTGAGTGACTCTCTCCACATCATCCAGCCTTTTCTCTCTCTCATTTTCTTCATTGATCAGCTCCTCAAAATACTCCCTCCATCTTCTCAACACACTCTCCTCCCATGTCAGCACATTTTCATCGGCATCCTTTATCACCCTAATCTGCTGCACATCCTTTCCAGCTCATTCCCTCTGTCTGGCCAATTGGTACAAGTCATTTTCTCCTTCCTTAGTGTTCAACTGCATGTACAGCTCACTATATGCCCTTTCCTTTGCCGCTTCTCTTTTCACCTTATATCACATCTTGTTCTTTCTTCATCTATCTTGTGACTCCAATTCCTTTTCACCCTCTTCCTCCTTATACTTTCTTGTACTTCCTCATTCCACCACAAAGTCTCCTTGTGTTCCTTCCTCTGTCGAGTATATCGGCAAATACAGGATAAAATAGGCAACAGAATGGGAAAGTAAAACTGAAATAAAAATTGGCAGGATGAAACCAAAACCTTTTGTAAGTACTACAAATTAGTGATGGGATGCTATGGGAAATTTCAAAACTTTTGCAACACCCGTGTTTCAGAACATTGTTCCAGAGTGTGTATCAAAAAGAAGGCATCATTTGTTGTGCTAAGTGGGGCCTCATCATGTTACCAATTGTTTCAAAATTCAACAGTCAGTGCATGGTCTGTATGTGCACTAGCATATAGGTTGCTTGTTTATTTGTGCATCATCACTGTTTTTACAGATGACTTTTTTATCTTACCATGCACTGTTCTTCAGATTCTATCCACTTTTCTGTCTCGGGATCTGTCCTTATAGAGTTTTTGCATTTTTCATGGTTACACCTTGCAATATCTCTCTATACTTCGTGTCTCACTCTTATCTCTTCTTCTGCTCATCAGCTGTTATGTCCCTCCACCTCCTGTAATTGGCCTGCGGATGTAAAAAAAGAGCTGAAGAAGAGCAGAAGTGAAAAGGAAGAAAACAGCAGTCAGTGAGAGGATATGACAGTAAATGAGAATGAGAGAAAGAAGACATATTTTAGATCAATAGATTAACTGAGTGCTCATGTATTATGCATCTGAGCCCTGCAGCACTTGCACATAAAGGGAACGACGGGCAGGATTGGCGTGTAAAAGCTTTATAACCGCAGGCCTGTTTACTCATTTCAGAGTGTGCATGGAACCGCCGTGATATAGAGTCGAACCCAGATGAGTCAGGTTCTGCCTGGAAACAATCCTACAGCTGAGATAGAGACATATAGGAGCTCAGCCAGGATCAAAATGTACTGTTGTAAACTATGCAAAGAATACCCTATCCCTACACTCTCTCCTAACACTGCCTCAACCTACGCATTACGTTAATTCATAACCCTACTCATAATATAACGAATGGCAGCGAAATAACAGAGCATAGCTTTAGGTTCTCACAGAAAGCATATTTCCAGGTACCTCGTTATAACGATGTGGAATATAATGGCCCAAAGTGACAAAGCTTCACTGTTTGCCACTTCTGAATGAGAATGTGATGGATGAGACCATGAAGATAATTATTTATTCACAATGGTGGGTTCATTCAGTATTTTATGCATGAGGGATTATATGGTCATTACCTACCCCAACCAACAGAGGAGGGCAGAGATCATGTGATCACCCCCATCTGTCTATCTGTCTGCATACTCCATCCTTGCATCCGAATACTCAGGATGTACTAACATCGGTTAGGAACCCACTACCCAACCATGACTTTAGTACGTACTAGAAGTAAGTGAGTGAATAGTAAGGACACAATTTAGACATAGTACGCCGCCACCATTTTACCTGTCCTTTGACCTGAATGTTTACAGATGATGCATATGCACCTACCCACGTATGCCATGAAAATTTCTATTTTGCAATGGCAGGCTTTTTTTAAACAGTTCCTGTTGTATATTTGTGCAATGTCACGGCCCCTCGGATGTCGCTACCATTTTCCTAGGAAGTTCTTGTTCTTCAGTTACCAGACTCCACCTGCCTCATGGGACAGCAGAGTGTAGTCCATTGCCACATTCTCTTTTACCTCCATAGTCTTCTATGGAGGTAGTAGATCATCCGGGTACCATTCAACTAAATGTCTGCTGAGTATTCGGATACCCTAGGGATTGTGATGTACTGCTTTTTACCTACTATATAATAAGCTAGTATACGTATTTGGATGTTGCCTATATCACAGCAAAGGAAGGATTTTATTGATTTTTTTTGTTAGAGATGGTCTTTGAGTCAGGGAAAGGTAATCACGTTTTTGTGGTGATTTGGATCTTGTTTAATTACATGTTTGTTTATTTTCTGTAGCACTGAGGTGCAGGTTTTCCTTTCACTCCTTTCTTGAACATTATTGCCTTATCATCACAAAGCTCTAACAGGAAAATATGACAAGTGTCCTGTCCTCCTCTGTTGGTTGGAGGAGGTGATAATGACCTATCCTGGCAGACATAAGCAATTGTTGACAACCAAATTAATTGACAACCAAGGAAGTAGCAATTTTGTGTCCAGTTTGTTTGTTAACAGCATATCTCAAAAACATATCAACAGATTTTAATTAAATTAGGTGGACAAATAGACCAAGACATAGAGGGCTCTATCTTTCAACCCACACACAGCAGGGCACAGTTACCGGGGATTGCACTGATGTCCACAGGAGGAGGTGTTTCATATCTGGGGGCACTCTCTGGCCCTATCGTACACCAGGGGCAAAGTAAGACACAGCCTAGTGCAATTTTCATTGCCAGTTTGCACCTGATTGCAGAGCTGATTTCAAAAGGTGAGCTTTTATGAAATTAAATACCCATATCAAACCGTAATTAGTAACAGTAACAGTGGCAATAGTAGCAGTAGACAGTTTCGATGATTGTAAAACCACAAATCAAAACCAATGAAAACTAAAGCGCACTCAGAGAGAACACATTTTCACCAAGGACCAACAGTCCTCATTATCCATCCTTGAGTTGAAGTGCAGTTCTTTAACAGTTCCCTGTATTTGTACCTCCACGTTTTTGAGCAATCACTGGATTGCTCCAAAATGAACACATACAAGCAAAAATGCCATAAACACAAATAACACAATCAGAATTCAACAGCTTCCAGCCAAGGACATATGTGCACCTGCTACAGCCAGGCCACAGACATCACTCACACCACACCAGCAGCAACTATCTAAAGCAAGCAATAATCAATGGTAAGTAAATACCAATTCAAATGACCAATCATCACTTGATGACAAAGTCTGTCTTCCTTTCTTGCTTTATAAACAGTTCAATGAAATGGTTGTACAGATCATCGGTGTGCTTCAGCTCCAGTAAAGCCACCACCATATCCGTTTCTTCTCCCCCTTCAGCCATTGTGCATTAAAAAGAGAGTTCAGTAAAAATTTGACAGAAAAACAAAAAACACTCCACCTAAAATCCAAACGCCTACAAAGAGACTTATGGCTAACTGGCTCTCTGGAGAGTCAAAGAACACACCCAGCACAGCAAACTCAAAATCTGATTGGTCAAAGAATATGACAAGCCACATCATCCCCATTTGTTTTAACAGCAGAGGGAATCACTTAAAATTCTGAAGGCGTCAGAGAAATCTGACTGAATAAAACAAAGCTCCCTTATGCATGAGCTGCTCTGGACACACCACAGCTCAAGGAGAGCAGAAATGAAATGATTCTGATAATATCTCTGTAAGCATAGAAGGCCTTGCTGGCCCTGACGGCCCACCACTGCTTTGACATATGTTTGGGTTAGCTGCTGGTTTAGACAGAACCATCATGGTAAACTGAGTTCTATGACAGTGATATAACCTGCACCTGCCATTATAGTAATGTAGTGTCATGAAAGGGGACAAACATAAAATTAGTGCTAATGTTAGCTAATATCAGTGTCTGTATAGACTCATCCAATATTGCTGAGTGACCTTTGACCTTTATTGTGACGTCAGCAGTATTCTGGTGCATTCCATTTGCACTCGGAGGTCGGAATTTCCCAATTACACCTCCCAGGAATGCCCCTGAAGTCAGAATTCCAACTCGTCAACTCATTCGAACCCCACTTACCCTGAGTTCACGATCCAAAATGGCTGCTCCAAGCAGCAACAGTATTGGAAGCTGTAATTGTTATCATTCATAAGACTTAATTTATTGTTGCATTAAGCATAACAAAAGTAGAATGAAGTGATGTAATCACGATGGCTTTACCTGATATAAATCGCTCCGGGTCGCCCCTTAATGCCGTGCATTGTTCTAGTAATGTCTGGTGGTTTGTTTTCACAGTTTTATAAATCATATATGCCAATCAAAGTTATTCTTCATGTTCACTAATTGATTTCACAGCTGAGAAATGTTAAAACCTTGGCAGAGGACTGCGCTCTCTGAGTGCTCCTGTCTTCCGACTTGTGGTGCCGTCATTCCCAGTCGCGACTTACGACTTTCGAGGTAAATGGAACGCAGCATTCATGCCACCCTGCTGGCGCTCTACTTGTCCTTTCAACTGCAATCAGCAATCTTCCACAGCGGCGTCTCGAAACTCGGCGGAGGATCCGGCATCAAACAGCTCAACCCTCCCAGCGGTTCCCCAGAGAGCCGCCATGCTCATTTCCATCCAAACAGAATCCACACGTGTCCTCTCCCTTGTTCTACAAGAACACAGAGCAGTCAAACAAAGGCAGAACAAGAAAACAAACAAAATGATGTACGAGCATGTCACTGGGATGAGGGGAAAATAACAAGGATTAGAAGAGAAGTTATATTTAACTCAAATTAATCTGCAGGGAGAAGAAGAAATGTGTCAAATCTATTTGAAGGCGCTGCATGGAGGCTTTTTCCCGGCTGCACCCACATCACAAAGACAAGGACACTGAAACGGTTAAACGACAGATGAGGACAGACCGCTTGGAACTCAAATTGACTCCGTCCATCTTTTGCTGGAGCTGAAACTATGTTTTATCTAAGTTTATTTGGTTATGTGTGTTTCCAGAGACAGACTAACAACACTGGCTGCAGGGATGCCTGAAGAGGAGGAAAAAAAACTGTTTTGTACAAACTATAAAAAAAGAGGCAGTATTTGTTTTCCAGAGCTGGCCTCCACTTTCTTCTCTCATCTTCCTCTGCTGAAATATTAATCGTGGTTGCCAGGGGGCATTTATGTTTTTGCCCTGTGATTTATAGCTGTTTATGATTGGCTGACTGAGGTGTTTGCACTGGGGTGGCCCTAAAATTTAGATTGAAATATATCTTCTATTCTGCTTTAGCTAGCGCAGTGGTGCAGGGGTTAACTTGTCACGGCAGTAATGTCGACGGTTTGAGGCTAACCTGGGGCTAGTATAGTTTGCATGTTTTCCCCGTGTCAGCTTGCATTCTCTGTGGCTACTCGGGTTTCCACCAGCAGTCCAAAGGCACACAGGTTAGCACAGCCGATGGGTCTAATTTGCCCGTCGGCTTCTATGTGTTGGTCCTCTGAAAGAGCAATGCATGCTCAGCTATGCTGGCTGCTCCTGCAACTGTCAGCATAATAAGCAGGTGCAGTCAGGTCCATAAGTAGTTGGATAGTGAACCATTTTTTGTATTTTTATCTCTGTACATCACTACAGTGGAGTTGAAATGAAACAATCAAGACTTCAATGTGGGTTTAACAAAAATATCACATTAACCACTAAGAAAATACAGACATTTTTATACACAGTCCATTTTCAGAAGCCATAAGTAAAGTCAATATATCTTGTATATATCAACCTTTCAAGGTTTCTGTGGCCACAGTGTTCTCAGCAATTACACATTCTAGGCAACTCAAAATATGCATACATGCTGCTTACACGACCCCAATGAAAGTGCATATACTCAGATTGCAAAAAGTAAGACGCCTGAAGCCCCACAGAATTTCACAGTTTTGACCCTTTTTTAGCTGCAGCTCCCTCATAATTGTTGACAGACAGAACAAATGATACCTACTTGACCATTCACCAAAGTTACAGCACTTAATTCCCTGTACTTTTCTCACAATCAGTCTTTTTCTGGCAGGTTTGAACTCAAATTGTGGAGAATGCATGGCATCCATTTTGGGAAAACCCCTGTTTGTTACAGTGATGGGAAAGTGAGGCTCTGAGGTCACGTGGTTTTGTTTACATTTGGTTGTCAAAGGGAATTCCCCAGAAACCACATGGATTTGACAGAGGACAACACAACAGATACTATTTTCACTGAAGGGCC
>OMMV01228766.1:0-10473 GCA_900302635.1 Chatrabus melanurus | reverse complement strand
AAAGTGACAAATATTTACCAAAGGAAATTAATGATTAAATTAGATTAAATTAGTGATTAAAAAATCCTTGTATTTTTTTAAAGGTTACTGTCAGTTATTTTGTCTGTATGTTCACCCACTTTTTAAACTTAAAGGAAAGCACTTGCACACATTCAGATTTGTGAACCCTCGCATTATCATTCAGAGCCAATGTCTCTGTCTCTCTCGAATATGTGCTGTTGGACATATTCTTTCATTCTTCATGGGGATTTATGGATTTGCATTTTCTGTAATTCCAGAGGAAAGTGAACTTTAAGACTCTCCCTCCCCCCCGCCTGTGTTTACTGACACTGACAAGACCGTGTCTGTTCTTCCTGAGAAACACTGTGCCTGCTCACACAGTGATAAGATAAGAGTGCATGTCATCAAAGTCTCTGTTTACTTATCCATTGTTCTACATATAGTGCAGTAAACCATGTGGAAATGTGTGCATTACTTGTGTGGCGATAGTGTGGATATGTGTTTTACCCGCTGGCTGCCACATTGCATGGTTTTGTGTGAGAACAGGTTTGCACTTGCCTTCACACTCCTCCCTTGTAATTATTCCATCTCAGAGATCTAAAGGGCGGGTCTGAAATGGTTCATGTTGTAAAACAGTAAAGCCGCGGCCATGCCACAGTTCCATTCCATGAATGGATCCTTCTCTGAGGTTATGTTTTGACAGGAATCTTTTAAAGGCGCACTGCGAGAACGAGTGTAACAGCGACAATGTGCCGGAGGTGTCCACCTATCCTCAAGCTTGGGCGAACAAAAAATTAATTTCAGGCTTCAGAAAGGAAGCGGTGTAGGGAAAATTAAAATTTCACCCAGCTTCGGATCATGCATATAATGTCCTTGAAGGGGTCATAATGTGGAAAATTACATCTCTTCTTATTACAGTTAATAAGCAGTTTTATTTAAAAAGAGTTCTTCAAGCAGCCTTGACAAAGTGCTTTACATCAAAGAACAATCAACACTTAGAAACACAGAAAAAAAAGAAACCGCTCATTGTAGAATTCTGTTACTTATGTCACGGAAGTCCACATCTGCACTCCTACGTATTGTGTGAGACACGCTCACTGACCCAGCTAGCAATCAAACGTTGCCTGAACATTGCTTTAAAGTGACAATGAAGCATCACAACGTTGTAGGAACGTTCATTTGTAGACTCTCCAGAACATTGCTGAGATGTTACTAAAAATGTTACCAACCAATGGACCAAGAACTCTTCGACATTGTGACATTACGTTGCTGTAATGTCATTGTAGCCCCATTTGAATGCCACCCCACCACCAGAAAAAAAAGCACACAACATTGCAAACAAACCTTACACCCTGCAAGACTAACCAGTGGACGTTGCACTGGAAAGTTCTCAGAATGTGAACAAAGGGGTTTTTTTTTTTCCCCCTGGTGCAGCTAAACTGTGACCTCCAAGCAACATTCCAAGTACGTTCCATGTTAACTTGGAAGCTGGACCGTGTTATTTGCTACACACCCACACGATCTGCGGGAGAAGGATGGAGACACAGACTTTGTCCAATGGGTGGTGGCAAGCAGCAGCTCTTTTCCATTTAAAGCAACAGGCAGGAAAACGGGTAATTTCTTAGGCATCTGAAAATGTTCTTCAGGATGAATTACCTCAGTTTCAATTAATTATTTTCTGTAAAACTTTAAAGGGCAAATTAACCTTTTTACAGCCGTCATCATTCTTGTTATTACTAATAATGAAGCGTCTGAGTGCTGTACTTTGACAATTGTCAAATGGGAGAAATTCCATTTTGCAACAAATTGCTGAACACAAACTACATATTTTCTGGAGTATAAGTTGCAGGACCTCCAAAACTCATTAAAAGAAACCCCTGCGACTTATACGCCGGAAAATACGGTATGTATTTCGTGTTCAGCAATTTGTGGAAAAAGGAATTTCTTTTGTACGACAACTCTCAAAGTACGGCACTCAGAGGCTTCATTATTAGCGACTTGTATACCGAAAAAGCACACATTTGTTATTAATAATAATAATATTAACTATTTATAGGGCTTTTCCAGGAATCAACGAACTAAAGAAAATAAGCAATAATAAAAGAATAGATGCCAGTAATAAAAATACACTACAACAATCCACAAAAATCCCAAATTAAAGCGCTGATTAAGAAAAAAAATCAAATGTACTCATGTTTTTACTACAGCAGCGTGGTGGCCAAGCAGTTAAGTGCGATCGCTTTCAAAGCAGAAGATTCCCGGTTCAAGACCACCCCTGCCCATTCTCCATGTAATGTGGAGTTGCGTCAGGAAGGGCATCTGGCATAAAACTTGTGCCAAATCAGCATGCAGATCCATATTGGATATGATGTGGCGGCTGAGTTGAAATTGAGAGAAGCCAAAAAAAACAAACTTACGGTACTTGTTTTTATCGTTTCCAACGCCGTGGGCCAGCAATCTGTGTTCATCTGCATCAAATAACATCCAATATGTTGTCCAATGCACGTTTACTTGTCCATCTTGCTTATTTTTTTGGAATTTAAAAGTCCTTATGTTACACACCACAGGCTGAGGGCTTCCGGCATAAATCCACTGTTCACGTCTCCATCTGTGTCCATTTGGCAATTCCTTTTGTCCAAACTGCACCAAATAACATCCATCCATCACTGCAGTTTATGATTACTTACAACATATATTGCTGGTGTTATTATTAAATTAATATAGGGGCTATTTACAGTGTGCAACATCTGCAGTGTAAAAAAAGAGAGACCAGAATTATCTTTTGAGACTGATGCAAGGTTGATATAAACCATGCATTATAATTCCTCTGTGAGCCGCAAACATCAGTGTGTGCACAAGACTGGTGTCTTCTCGCAATTACGGCGATTGATACCAGGGACTTTTGTAGCATTAAAATGTGTTAAATAAGATACACATTTTTATTGGTCAACGTAGTGAGATTTCGGCTAATCAGCACAACTGTAATAATTGTCTGCCGCAGCGCTATCTAAACGCAGCCATTTGAGATGATGATGCAGTAAATGGATGTTAGTTATGCTGATTGGTGGAAATCTAATATGTCAATCCATCAATAACCACGTCAATCCAGCATCAGACGATTGAAAAGTAGGTCACTATTTGGTTGGTTGGTTGTTTTATTTTATTTTTTTTAGTTGTTTATACAATCTGGCACATTTGTACGAGCCCATTGTACGAAAAAGTAAGCCATTTAAGATAACACAACAGTGTTCTTGCATGAGGCCCAGTGTTTCAATGTGATTTGGGTTGTAAAACATGAACTTATCCTTTAAAGCCACATTCTGTAGGATTTAGTGTCATCTAGTGGTGAGGTTACAGATTGCATTATGCCATCGCTGGTCACCATCTTATTTCCCTACACGTTTTTGCTTCTTTGGTGACGGGGATTCATGCTCCCTTGCCTTCTCTTGTAATAAACTATGTATGATCCAAAATGAGGGTTCTGAAACTTGTTAGCCCGCACTAGCAACCAGTAGACAGTTTATAGGGGAGCCACCACTGATTCCTCTACTTTGTTCTTCAGTCTTCTGGCCGCGCTGCAAAATGCAAATCGAGTATGTCCCTTTTGGGCTACTGTATCATCATGAGGGGGCCCACTCCCATGTAGCTATGAAGGGCTCATTCTAAGCTTATGAAAACACATTGATTGATTGTTGCAGGTAATTTACACTAATGAACAGATGATTATGAATGCTATATTCCATTTCTGCTAATAAACACCCCTAAATCCTGCACACTGTAGCTTTAATATGTTTTTAAGGCACTTTATGATCTGTACTAGCTTGCTGAAAAATGCATAATATGACCCCTTTAAGTGTGCTGACATACAGTAATGCTGCAAAGAGGATCAGAGTGTGTGTGTGTGTGTGTGTGTCTTGAAGTGCACTCTCCACCCACTGTCTTCACCTCCCATTCTGTCACTTTAATGCCTTTTCTCTCCCTCCTTGCTTATTATTTGTGCTGGATTTTTCGGCTGCTGTTACAGCTGCTTGCCGACTCCTGGACAGAAAAGACAGAGAGAGAGAGAGAGGCTTGACAGGAGGATGCAGATGGGATTGAGAGAGGCAGAGGCAAGGATTGGATAAGGTGGCTGCTCCTGTTGTTTATTACAGTCGGGTTTGATACAATCTGCTGAATGACCTACAGAATTGGATCTGCTGCAGTGCTTTTTGCACTGAAGAACCGGCATTGACTTTCACACTTTTCATGAGTTTGGCTGGCGAATTTCAACATGCACACATTTTGTGCAGCATTCAATAATGCTACGTTCTGAGTGGCATGCAGTTACGGACACGACTTGGACTGGAAAAGCAAGCTGTCTTCTTCTTAAACTGTTTGATCTACGAGACCTGAACCAGCATGTCAGCCTTTAAAAGGAGCAGGAGCTCCAAACACTTTGCAGAGTCCATTTGCGAGATGTTACAGTTGGTGAGCTCTACAGTTTGGTGTGTGTGTGTGTGTGTCTGTGTGTGTGAGACAGAGAATGTTTTCCTGCTGCAGTCGGTGATTACATCACAGTACCAGTACTGCCAAGAATGGTAGTTCAATGCCTGGTGGTTCCACCCATTCTAAGAATTCATGCAATTTATCTTTTGTCTTTCATGTGAGGGCTGTAATTATTTTCATTAGTGGTTAATCTGTTGAGTCCACCTTCTATGATTATTATTTTTTTGTAATATATGACCATTTGACCTTGCCACGTACCAATTGTAACATCTTTACATGACTTATTTTGTCTGTCCTGCAGTTCCAAACCCAAAGAAATATAATTTTTGAATGATACAAAGCGGAGATAAGATGCAAATCGTCAAATATTTAAGGTGTACACATTAGCAGTTAGCGGCCACGCTAACTGTTAAGAACACAGTTAGCAGCAACTGTGGTTGACATCAATCATTAGCAGTTAGCGTAACCACAAATATGCTAATGCTGACCACTAAAATGAGACCCCATATGGTTGTTGGTTTCTTTAATAAAGCCAGTTAGTAGTCTAACATGTCAATGTAACAACGTCCAGTATAAATAGCAGTACACTCCACATCCAAAATGGTAAGAAATGATCATTTCAACTTCACGCAGACCTTGGTAATGGCTTCAAATAATGCCTTCAAATTTTTGTCTTCCCTGCACTTCAACCCCCCTCCACAAAAAGCCCTTTGAACTAGAAGCAGTGCGTAAAGCCCCGCAGGTGGGATGTCCCAGGGTGGAAGAAATGTGAATCAAACTTCTTTTTTTTTCACAGAAACAAAACAATCATTTTTTAAAATTACTTAGTCAATGTACAATAACTTTCATATGAGCAAGACGTCAAGTGTCTATCAAGTAATTCCTGAGATATTCAAAAACAAACGTTTCTCTAGCAACCATAGTTTATCTTGGTGACCATGGCAACCATGGTCAACATAGCAACCAAACTAACATATCATGAAAGCCCTTCCAAAGGCCTTTCATTTGAACTTAACATAATGCCTCTATCTTAAGTGGTTGCTGAATTATGACCCAAGTACAGAAAGGTCACTTGGCGGGACATCATAACAGACAAAGGTGCAAATTGTCATATTTGAGACACTGTAACAAGATGGTTTCCTTTATAAATGACTTAAAATGATAAATTGAATATTCATAATTGTTTTAAAGCTTTCACTAAGCTTTGTCCAGTAAGACTCACGATACTGTACCATCTTGACAGTTGATATAATTAAAACAAATAGGCAGAATTACTGCTTAGTAAACTATCCCATTGTTGTCAGATCTGTGCCATAAGTATTTAATTATCATACAGTATACAGGGAGCGAGAGAGATGGGGATATAATATAATATACACATACACTAACTATAGTGTTAGCATTTGTGGTCATTCATTAGCAGATGGCGTAAACAAATTAGTCACACTAACTGTTAGGAATTCCGTTGGTGTCATAAAGTTAAATAAATAGACAAGAGTGGCCATCATCATTGGCTGGACCAGTCAGCATCGAGTAGCTCGGACTGCCATCTTAAATAAAGACAGTGAATGAAGTTACATTATGTAACCAAAACAAACTGCTAACACCACAGACGTTTGGGGAGGGGGACAGCCGGTCTTTCAGGCTACCTGCTAACTACTGAATGCTTCAGAATCATAACAACGGCACAGCCAACTGAAAGTTTGCAGCAATCATAGCACTAAATATTCAATTTCAATGCACAAGAACACAGTTATCAAAATCACGTACCTATTGTGGGGGCATTTAAAGGGAAGGCTACTGGATTCCATTTACAATGATTGGGTTTCACCCAAAAACGCCAATGCAATTCCTCATACAACATGGTGGACAAAAATACCACAGAAACAAGCTCAATGTCCGCTCTCATCTCTATGGTTGGCATAAACTACTAGCAGTTAGCGTGACCACATATGCTAATGCTGACAGCTAACATGACACGTCGTATGCTAATGTGAACCATGGTCGGCGGTTTCTTTAATAAGGCCCGTTGGTAGTTAAATACACTGTCAGTATAATAATGCCCAGTATAAATAGCAGTACACTTTACATCGAGAAATCCTTTAATATTCTGAAAATGGTCATCTCCAGTGCAACAAGGAACTGAGTCATTGAAATCATCAAGGCTAATTGCTGTGATGTGCATCAAAACTATCTGTATTTCTACATTAACATTACAGTATTTGTACTACTCATTTTTCAATAAATTGTCAGTTGGAACCTTGGGTGTAGCGAATTAATTAGCTCATTACTTCATTAGTGAGGCATGATGCAGCCATCCGTCTTCTGTCTTTGCTCCATCTGTCACTTGGCTGTCACTGATGATTCTGGCTGTCAAGGGCATGATCTCATTTATGAGTGGTGACTGTCTGTGTCATTGCTCTGTTTTGTGTGTGTTGATGAGGAGATGGCCCCACATATATTTGGACACTGATAGTTTTTTTTCTTCTTATCTGAGTTGTCAACAAATAATGATTATGACCTCATAGTGCAGACTGTCAGCTTTAATTTGATGATAATTACATCCAAATCAGGTGAATGGTGAAAGAATTGTGGAACAGAGAAGGAGCTTCTAAAAAGAAGTCATGAATTTTCAGCTGCAGTTTGCCACAAGGTACATGGGAGGCCCGAACCTACAACCCCAAATCAGAAAAAGTTGGGACGATATGGAAAATGCAAAAAAACAAAACAAAACAACAACCCCAAAACAAACAAACCAACCATAACCACAGCAAAAAACAAACAAACACAGTGATCCTTACATTTATTTTGACTTGCATTTCATTGCAGACAGTATGAACCCAAGACATTTCATGTTTTGTGTGATCAAGTTCATTTCATTTGTTAATATACATCCATTCCTGCATTTAAGGCCTGCAACACATTCCAAAAAAAGTTGGGATGCTACTAAAGCATTTACCACTTTGTAATGTTGCCATTCCTTCTCAAAGCACTTAAAAGACTCTTTGGAATTGATGATACCAAGTGATGAAGTGTGTCGTGTTATTTTGTCCCATTCTTCCTATAAACACGTCTTAAGGTGTGCAACATTACGGGAATGGTATGGGGTCATCGCTGTTGCATTTGTTTCAGAATTGTCCACGCATTTTCTATTCGGGCAGGTCAGCACTGCAGGCAGGCCAGATCAGTACAAATACCCCCTTCTTCCACAGCCATGCCTTTGTGATGTGTGCAGAATGTGGTTTTGCATTATCTTGTTTAAAAAGGCATGGATGTCCCTGGAAAAGATGTCATCTTGAAGGCAGCATATGTTGCTTTATAATCTCAATATACTTTTCTGGATTAATGTTGCCATCACAGAAGTGTAAATTACCTTTGCCAAGGGCACTGACACAATCCTGTACCATGACAGACCCTAGCTTTTGGACTTGTTACTAATAACAGTCTGGATGGTCCTTTTCGTCTTTGGTACAGAGCACATGGTGTCCATTTCTTCCAAAAAAGATCTGGAATCCTGATTCATCTGACCATAATACACGTTTCCACTATGTGATGGTCCAACCCAGATGCCTCCAAGCCCAGAGAAGTCGACACCACTTGTGGACAAGGTTAATGTAAGACTTCTGTTTTGCACAGTGAAGCTTCAAGTGGCATTTGTGAATGTAACTCCATATTGTAGTGCTTGACAAAGGTTTCCCAAAGTACTGCCTTGCCCATGTGGTTATAGCAGCTATTGATGAATGGCTGTTCTTGATGCAGTGCCATCTGAGGGATCGGAGTTCATAGGTGTTCAGCTTAGGCTTGCACCCTTGCTCTTTACGCACTGAAATTCCTCCAGATTCCTTGAATTGTTTGATAGCGGGAGAAAATATGCAAATCCCTTCCAACCTTCTTTGAGGAACATTGTTTTAAACATTTCAGTTTTCATTGTTTTGAAACATTTCAACTATTTTCTCATGCATTTGTTTACAAACTGGAGATCCTCTGCCCATCTTTGCTCCTCAAAGAATCACTTTTCAATAATGGATACTGCTTTTGTACCAAATCATGATTACAATCACCTGTTGACATCACCTGTTTGAAATAAAATTATTTCATTTTTTTAACCTCATTACCAGCCCTAAATTGCCCCCGTCCCAACTTTTTTTGGAATGTGTTGCAGTCCTGAAATGCAAGAATGGATGTATATGAACAAATGAAATGAAGTTGACCACCCAAAACATGAAATATATTGGGTTCAGACTGCCTGCAATGAAATAGAAGTCAAAGTAAATTTAAGAATCACTGCGGGGTATTTTTTATTTTTTTTGGGGTTTTTTTGCATTTCCATGCCATCCCAATCTTTTCTGACTTGGGGTTGTACATTTGGTCTGTTTTCTTTTATGAAAACCCTTCTCTGTTCCACACAACCACAAAGTCACACTATGCACAGTTTGTTCCAATCACAGCAACAGAAGCCCATAACTCCTTCAGTTGTCATGAGTGTCTTGGTGGCTTTCCTCACTAGTCTCCTTTTTGCATGGTCACTCAGTTTTTGAGAACTGCCTCCTTCAGACAGATTTACCATGCAGTACCACACTGTTTACATTTCTTAATAATTGATGTAAATGATGTCAAAGACATATTCAGTGACTTATAAATGTTAATGTATCCATTGCCTGACTTGTTGAAAGAAAACTGGTTGTAAAAGTGATGATTTAAGTTGTTATAGTAATGGGATCACATACTTGCACTCCATTGTGTGGCTTCATTTTTATTTAGTTTATGTCATGCTGTAGAGATTTGTTTTCACTGCGAGTTTAAAGTGCAGAATTAAAAAAAATATTAATATAATGGAGACTGGAATTTAAAAAAAAAAAGTTTGTCATAAACAAAACGTCTAAAAGCTCAAGGGGTCACAGTTTTTTCACAGCACTGGATTCACTTGTAAGTGTCGGCCAGGGTTCCAGAGCAGCAAGAAAAGTATACAAGGTGGACATTTTCCAGTAAAGTCATACTAGACAAATACACCAGCATTGGTCCCTGTTACTCTGCCGGGATCCAGCCGTATGGTACAAAATTCATCCTGATTTACTTGAGCATGGATTCGTTGTACATTAATTTACTGCTTAACATTCATGTTTTTCTTCATGAATTGATTAAATATGATGCTTCCATAAACTGTAAAATTAAAAATATTGTTTGTTGTTCTCTGTGTTTATGGGGAGTACATTCTATCTCAACATTTGACCGAAGCAGCTAACAGTAATGTCAGTGGCTTCCGTGTAAGATGCTCAGCTGCAAAGTATTTCAGTATCAGCATGTTTGTCAGATTGTGTGTGTGTGTGTGTGTCCACCAGTGTTGTCAAACTGGTTTGAAAACTATAGCGGAAAATCATGTTTGTCAGTAGTGCAGCCAAAGACTCGACAAGCCGTAGAATGAGCAAAGACAAACCATGTCCACGGCTGACCAGCTGTCAGTCAGCAGAATAACACAAGTGGTCGCAGCACGTTTATATGAACAGCTTATTTAGTGACAAAATTTGGAAAGGTATTTCTAAGAATAACAAAATGAAAAGCGTTCACAGTTTCTGACGTAATGATGTCTGATAATTTGAATAATTCCTGTTCTTTTTATCTGTCAGGACAGATTTTGACTTGCTTTATCTGATCAGTCTTGCAGATCAAAGTGCTACCATGACCATGATTCACTGTCTTGTGTGGGTGCACATACATGCTGCAAAGATCAGAATTTGCCGCAGGAAATGGAACACCCAATCTTTAAATTTTTCAAAGAGGCTCTATTATAGTTTTCTATTTTATTTCAGCAAGTTTCATGTCATCAGATATCTTAAAAAATATTAAAGTTTGGAGTCAAGTATCAGATAATGAACTGAAGTGCCATTAACTTAAAAAAAAAGCAACAAACGCAAATCTAAGACACAGTGGGACTGTCTGTCTGTCTGTCTTGAACAAAATTTCCAATGCGACACTTAGATTTATTCAAAG